>JANCMC010006173.1:1064850-1106745 GCA_024363005.1 Charaxes varanes
TTATTTACAAATATTAAATTTTAATCTTTTGATAATAACTTATTAATAGTGATTTTACAAAATGAAAAGAAAACAATTAAAGGTTTTTTTGTAAACAAAATATAAAAATCTAGGCTTAACATAAGCGAACCTGGTCAATAAATTGGCAATGTTGCTGTGCAATTCCATCAACTTGTCCTGTGTTGTTGTGTTAGCGGCCAACAGAGCTGTAAGTGCTGGCATCAGCTTTAGATAGGTACTCTCTTCTGCTTCACTCACAGACTCATCGGGTCCTGATTGCAACATTAAGTTGAACTGAGTCTTCAGTATCTCACACACTATTGCTTGTTGGTTATCCTGTTGACATGATAATGTTTTATAAATCAATGAACGCTGGCTGCACGCTCGAAAAAGCATGAATTATTATGACTTTTCGCCTGAGCCGAAGAAGCGAGATCTCGAAACAAACGATAGAGGCACGACCGGCTTAAGCGTTCGGCGTTATGGTGTTAATTATCTTCCGTAAACTGACTTTATAGACAACCAATTCTTTGAATAAAACATCTTTACATCTAAGCCCCTCGAGCTCGAACATTTCGAACCATCAGAAATTGATGAGTCGATTTTATTTAGGATGAAAATGTTCGTGCTAGGCCCACGGCGGACTCCCCTTAGTGTCAACGCGGATTACATTAACATTGATTAAAATCTTGACACCATAAAGACATGTCTCCTGTGGCCTTAGCACGAAAATTAAATCATAAATAAAGTTGACTCATCAACTTTAAGCGGTTAGAGGTGTACATGCTAGGGCCTCTGATTTAATTTCCAATATGTGAAACTTTTTGTTTCATTTTAAAGAAACTTCAAGGATGAAACAAACAGCAATGTTTAATTTTTTTACTGTCTTCAAGTTGTAACATAATATTTATATTTAATAAGACAAATATGTTAATGTTTCACAAATTTTTAGTCCAAATTTTTACAATATAATATAAATTAATATTAATCTTTGATTAAGATTATATTTTAATCATTGCTTTGGCTATAACTTATTCTTACGTATATTGTTCGTTTTTAACACCAATCTGTTAAAAACGAACAAGTACTTTGACCTAACCAATGAGCTCACTAAAAACGGTTATAAAACCAGCTTATATGCGGTAGAGGTAGGAGCAAGGGGTATACCAGCAAAATCCCTATACAACCTACTAAAAGACCTTGGCTTGTCAAGAATTATCATAAGTTCATTACTAGAAAGGACATCTAAAGCCGCACTAGTAGGATCATACCAGATTCGGCTAGGCAGGGGAGGGAACACTGGCAATGAAGGTGAGTGTTAGTGATCACTATAAAGAGTGCGCTCCTAAACCTACACCAGGGTCACAAGTCCCGGGCACTGCTAAGGTTCCTTCCTCTGCAACGCGATGCACCCGACACCCGCACAGTGAATCCATGGAATGCTAAGAAATTCGTCTCTCTCTCACCTTGATATTATAAAATCACAAACCAAAAAGTGATTTAAAGTATTTAATTTTATTTTAAACTTAATTAGAAACTTTAAAATATAAATTCTATGTATACACTTAAAAACGATTACCTGAAGAAAACAGCGTTGAGCCTCTTCAATGACCTCTCTACTACCGGCCACATCACACTGAGATTCTGACGCCTCTATCACAAGTTCATTCAAGCAGCTTATTAAATAGTCCACTCCATGCAGGTCATCTTTAATTTTAATCTTCATGTCTTGTCTCAAGGCGGTAAGTATAAATAAAAGCTTCATATCAAATAACATTATATCATCTTTAAATGGTATTTCCTTGTATGACCGTAATCTTGCTACTAGACCGTGAGCAATGCTGGTATGGGCGCAGAGGGCACGGGCAATTTCACTATTGAATGCTATATTGCATAAACATTTAAGAGCCTCCACAACTACATCTTTAATAGGCATATCAATGTCCGTAGAGTCTTCTGGATCCATGAAATTGTACAAGCCCGCCTTTTCTATGAGAGTTAGTATCCATTTCTCACAAATTAAACTTTCGAGTTCTGTTTTGTCGCGGCTGTTAATTTAAAAAAAGTGTTTTAATACTAGCTGTATCTAGCAACTTTGTCCACATAATTTCAGTAAGTCTGTTAATTTTTGAAGGTTTTTAAGCATTTTTTGGACAGAACCCCACTTGTTTTACTAAAAGTAAAGTAGCCTATGTTGCTCCTTGTAACATAAGCTATTTGATAGTGAAAGTCCTATCCAAAACTGTCTAGACGTTTCAGAGATTACCCAGAACAAACACAGACAGATAAAAATGTTTAAACTTGCGTTTTTGCTGCATTTTGGTTTATAGATATTTTCACAATTCAACTTTTTAACTTTTATGTATAGACACATGTAATTGGTAAACAAAAATAATTTCGATAATGAAAAGATACCCTTCAATTTTATCGATATGTATAGATTCTTAGCTTTAGTAATATATAGAGATTTGAATCTAAAATATACCTTAAAAGTCTTATTGTTGTAAGACATAAAACATGAATTGACTCCGCAGCTTGAGATTGTAGTTGCTGAAACAATCCCGCCCAGAGTGACACTCGTTTGTTATTCTCTATTAGAAAAGGAAATGTGTACACATTGTCATTCTGAAAATATATATGAAATTTTTGATTAAGTTTATACCTAGATATACTAATTTATAGATATTAAAACTTACAGTCTTTAGAAAATTCTGCAGAACTAAAGCTATTTCTTTGTAGTTATCACCGCATATAACATTAATTTCATCTTCGTTCATTATTTATATTTAAAATAAAAATTCTATTACTAATTCCGAAAACACCCGATTTAAAGCAATAAGAATAACAAAATCTAAAAAAGCATAAAAAATTTCGTCTGTCAACATAAATGATGCTGCCTGCATAAATGTCAATCACAGATTTTTTTTTTTTAATAATCCAATGACTGGATTAAATAAAAGACTATAATATTATACTTCCTTATTTGGTTTATTACTATTGACAAAATAGAGAATAGACAGATTACTGACCATAGACATAAGAGCATTTTCTTCATCAATTTCATTATATATACACACAGAAATATAATGCCAGAATCAGATATAGCTTCATTTCAATGATCATTTGAATGATCATGTAGTGTGGCCGGAGACTTCGTGTAACTTCACAAAGCTTTCTAGAACTTTGATTCGCGCCACTTATCACACACGCCACCGCCCGGAGACGTCATTATTTAAATAAATAATTATATTAAATCGAATAATTATTTAAAATATGTTATGAGCGAAACACGTTTTTTTATTAAAATCAAACTAAAAGCATAAATAAACTATGTAAGTAAGAAATATAGTATAATATTTTATTTTTATTTAAAAAAAACAATTAACACACGGACAAAGGTACGCGAAACAGTGATGAACTGTACTAGTCATTATAAATATCACAGTAAAGAAATATAACGTGGGGAGTCCCGGTGTTATCTGAGGGAGTACCCGTGTAATACGAGGAATTGAAATCGCGTTGTATGAAAACGAGTTATAAGAGTAACGTGTTATAGGGGGGTTACTGTATTGTAAAATTTTACTTCAAAAGGAATTTGCTGTTACATAAAGTACTATTTTTATTAAGTGCTTTAAAGACCTTTTCCGTTGCGAAAAAGCATTTCCTTGCTATTGTGTTCTGTAACTACTGTTGCTTGGCACTCTACGCTACAGGAATTGCAAGAGGTTGCCAAAGTTTTTAATAGAACGTTTCAATTTAAAATTAGAAACATAAAAATATTACTTACGAACCGATTTTAGAAAATAGTAAACATTTTGCAGTTCCGCAAATATTGTTTTGTTTGTTCTTTTTGTGATTTTGGTTTTTGACGTTTATGTCAGATTAGAAGGAAATATTTTTAATGTTGCTTAAGAATAATGAGGAGGTCGTGGCCTGATCAATGGTCGGCATTTTAGTCGATCGCTAGGTTAAGTTGCTCTTACTGCGACCGGATGATAGATGGGGGACCCAGTCTAACACCAGTTTATGTTTGATATCCGACCTCCTCCGTGTTTCGGAAGACGCGTAAAGCAGTGGGACCCGATTAATGTCACTTAGTGATATTAGTCGTAAGGTTGTAGAGATCGTGGGGGTTCCGAGGATGACGTACAAGATGAAATTTGGCTAGGGGCTGGTTATTAGGTAGCAAACATCCTCTAAGAAAGGAATTTTCCATAGGGTCAGATCAAGGTCTATAGGGCAAGTTAGCGTTTAGGCGAGGTCGCGGGACTGTTTCCCGCTAGTGTAGAATAACCCCACCAAAAACATTTACACGCAAAATGTTGCTACGAGGAGACCATATGGCTCGCACTGTCAACTCAACTCAACATAGAGCCGATCCTCTAATTCTACGCGTCCTTACTATACTAGTCTTAACTTCACAAATTCTTCGCTTTAATCAAAACTAGCGGACCCGTTGTCTTGCTCGAATTTAGGCTCGCCTCTTATTCGTCAATTAATCAATATCCTTTATGTTTTTCCCTAAAGCGTCACAATGGCCGATTGTTTAGTTAAAAGGTCTAAAACGAATGACATATGTATTTGAAGTAATCAGATTTATACAGCAAATTATTTTTTATTCCCTTCATTATTTTCTTTTAAACCGTCCCTGCAATAAGGGAAATGAAACAAAACAAACAGAATTTATGTCGGTCCAGCCGTTTTCGAGATATAGCGAGATTAACGAACAACGACTGATTTATGTATACGTAAAAGATAATATTGGTTTCATCACTGAACATCGGGATCGGATCTAAAAATACCAAGACTTTAACTTTAAAGCAATCAATCCAACTTCCAAAATGAGATAGAAGGATCACATAAGAAAATCACTAATTTCCAAAATCCCATAACATCTCTGTCGAATAAGCCAGCTCTGGTGTTTCTGGGCTTATTCACCTTGAGTCTAGATTTAATATTTACTCTCTTTTAATGTTTATTATCTCTTTTAATATAGTATCTCTTCTTCTGCTGCCCAGCATTATACCAGGGTCACTTAAATTGCAGAGGATGTGGCTGTGGGGCGAATTAAGATGACCGACTGCTGTCTGACTATTTTGATCCCGTATACAATAATAATATATGTTTGTTTTTTTTTTTAAGTTCTAATCTGCCGCCCCTCCCCCCCGGGGCCGGGGCGCGGTGTGGGGGGGGGGGGGGGGGGGGTCTCGCCGGCATGACATATACATGTGTAGCCGTTGTTAATTTAATTCAAAGATTTATTACATTTTTATGTTCGTATAAATAAATTTTATTGAATAATATTGTTTTAGTCGTTGGCAAGTTTATACCTGAATAAACGAAACTAATGTCTTCGACTAGTTCTACTATACAATACAAGATGGCGTTGATTTAAATATGAAAATAGATTTTTACACTGTCCGCGTGGTTTAAAAATTTATTTTGGTGAAGTTTAAGAATTTAAAACAACGTAAATTTTCTTCACTCGTTTCTTAGATTATGTCTGGCGATGGCTTTGATATATATACTCTGAGAATATTTAACTATGATTGTAGAGGCAATAACCAGGCAAGTGCAAGTCAGACTCGCGAACTATGGGTTCCGTGCAATCACGTAATACTTTAAAAGATTAATTTGAAATGTATACTTTTCATAAAATTTCATTTGGCAAAGTCCCTGCAATATTTTTTGTTATTTAATTATAAATTTACGGTTTTCGGATTTTTTCCTACACTACCTTTCCTGTACTTCAATATATAGTCTCTTGCGAAATTGCCTATTTCTAGGCCAAAGGGAAGTGCCCTGTAGGTTTTGATTCCCTTTTCGACTGTACCAGTATTGGAAAAGCGACATAAATGGCCACATCATTAGATTGTGTATTCTTAGAAGGTTGATTTTTATACAGATAATAATTTCAAGGTTATAGCCCTATGCGTTTCTGAGAAAAAGGATTGTGACAGACAGACAGATAGACAGACAGACGGATGGATGGACAACGAAGTGATCCTCTTTTCCTATTAGGTACGGAACCTTAAAAATGAATGAAAAAAAGTGGCAAAGAATTTTTACTAAGCCAAAAGGGTTGCCATCTGTAAAAGAACGTATCGCCAAGTTTATATCGCGCAAAACAGAATTAATATTTTTGTCACGCACAACGCTCCGCGTCGCTTTAAACGAGGCCTTATAACTTAATTTTTCGCTTGGCTGCTACTTTATAAAGATGAGTTAACGCGTACCTATCTTAATAGACGTGTTCCGTTTGCCAAATCGAATTACGTCTTCATGTAGTTTTTTAAAATGAGTCTTTAAAACTAAGATTAGATAACGCAAGCATTATCTTGAACTATATTGTTGGATGCTGTTAAGTAATAACGTGCTAACACACAAATTTGATTTTAGGTAAAGGGCGTTAAATATAACGTTACGTTAAGGAACCGCACATAAAATAAGTACTACAAAAATTGTATAAATAAGTTAGCTATATGTAAAAATTCTTGTTATTAGTAAGAAATAAAAGGCTTTTTTATTATTTATATAAGGAACCGCAATAAGGGGTCATTTTTAACTTCCCCCGTCCTTGTGACAGGTTGTCACATATTCCCCCATGATGTGACTTCACATATTTTTCAATTTTATGCATGTATTGTTAATAATTACAAGAAAACACCAGTTTCGTTTTTTTTATAGTTTTAATTTTGATATATGACATATCGAAGCTATTGCCCCCCCTGTCCCTCGGTGTCATACAATTTCCCATTTTTGTGATATCCTACCCCCTTAAACGTGTGACGTCGTCTTCTTAGATAACAATATTTAGCAAACTTCTGTTACCAGATAATAAATGTTTGCGATGACAGCAAATAAAAACTACCGTTGATTTTCGGATGTTGACGTAGTCGGACTGAAATTATATTAGATACTAGTTTAAACCCGCGACTTCGCCGGCGTGACTTCAGTGCTTTTAATAATTGATAGAATCAGGCGTTACTTTGCGGAAATCCATGACATGCATGAGAAGCTAAACTACTTTGCTTACTCATTTTTCAAAAGCCGGCAACGCATCTGCGAGCCCTCTGGTGTTGCAGTTGTCCATGGGCGTCGGTAGTCACGTTATAATTTGCCCCAGCACCCGGCCGGGTAAAAATTGCATAACTTATCGATCGACTCAAATGCCGGCCACTGATTAAGCTTTGAGCTACTAAAGAAATAAGAACTCCAAACAATCAAAATAGCTATGCTTTTGGTTCATCCCAAAAAGGAGCAAAAAATCATTCGAGGCATATTTTCCGCTCCGCCAATATCTATCTCGCCGCAAACGAGATTGGGCGGAGGACGCGCGCGGCACGCACGCAGCTTCCGATTTGTCACGTACGAATCGCGCCCGTACAAAAGGTTTGCCACTTCGTTTTGATTGCTTCCCTTTCTATTTTCTGTATCGTTTTATATATTGTGACGATAAATCTGAATAGCGCCCGAAATAAATTGCGTTATCATATCGAGATGTTTTCTATTATCTTTCGTGGGGCGAAATTTAAATTATTAGGTATGTAGTGTTTGTGGAACACTTACAGTAGCTTTGTAGGCAATTTGTCATACAAAGCCGTAAGCGTGGCTTGCTTGATTAAAATAGTTAAATATCTTTATAATCTATACCAATGTGAAAGTTACTGTGTTTGTTACATGTTCATGCATCAATTGCGGAACTAATTTTGATGAATTTTGGTATAGAGATAGATTGAACCTTGGAGAAGGTAATAGACTATTTTGTGTCGAAAAAATAAAACTGAAATCTACAAGGACAAAGTCACAACTTATAATAACATAAACAATGGAAGGGTAAATGTAATGTAGAATACTAGTAGTGTTAGGGACAGATGTTACAGGCACGACATAGCGGCGTGTTCGACCGTGGACGTCGTCGAACGGACTGAGGGTGGCTGGCACTAGTACGCACCATAGCGAGCGAGATAGACGCCGTCTTGTAAGAAAGAGACAGTGTTATCCCTTACAAGTGCTGTGGCGAATGTGAAGGAGAAAATATGCCGGGAACAAGGGTATAGGTTTCTGGATGGGCTGCTGCTTAATAAGCGTTGGGCGTTGAAAAGTAAGTTACCTTAAGATAATTATTAATTATAGTTTCAGTAATATCTGGCCACGATTTCATTTTGTTGTTATTTTTACCCGATTACAGGAATAGAGAGTATCGGAACTGTATTTTTTTAGTTTTGACTACTTTTTGCAATCAATTTATTGCCAAGTTATCCTGAGGATTTTTTAAAGT
The DNA here is from genome assembly GCA_024363005.1 of Charaxes varanes. Taxonomy (NCBI): domain Eukaryota; kingdom Metazoa; phylum Arthropoda; class Insecta; order Lepidoptera; family Nymphalidae; genus Charaxes; species Charaxes varanes. The sequence continues at coordinate 1,073,132 of JANCMC010006173.1, forward strand.
TGAGTAGCAATCATACAAACTTTCACATTTGCATTCAAATATATTCTTTATTTGTTCAGTTGTAAAAATGCAGTTGTTATTATAAATATTGTTCATTAAAACGTTGGTTTATTAAATTGTATATAAGTCTAGGTGTCACGCGCCTCACTTGAGATTAATTATACCTTTTCATTAATAATTATATTCTTTATGAGAACATTAATAATAAAGAGAACCTTGTTCTACGATAATTGGTTTCTGTAGTATTATAAGAATCAAGGGGATTGAGCGTGATTATAGGAGAAACCTCTAAAAACGTTATGTCACGGGTGATAATGTACATAGAGCCCAAAATTTTAGACTCCATACAATTTCAATTTTGAATCTATATATTTAAAAGCAAAAAGTCACCTCTTAAGAAATCTACAAAACCGCGGGACGTACAAAGATGAAGTTTGGAAAGAGGATAGTTTATAGTTAGTAGAGACTCGCTAAGAATGGACTTTTTGATAGAGCTAGAGTAAGGACGTCCAAGGGCTTTGGTAAGTTTAATTTTACGCGGACGCAGTCGTGGGTCACAGCTAGCTATACTACATCTTCTTCTTAGCGTTATTCCGATTGAATACCAGGGTTCGCTTAGATTGTAGAGGATGTGGCTGTGGGGCGAGTTAAGATAACCGATTGCCATCTGACGTCATATGTAAAAAAAAAAAAAAAAAAAACTATTTTGAGGGGGGAGGCCCAAAAACCCCCCCCCCCCCCCCCCCCCCCCTCCCCTGACCATGGTCACACCATTGTGTGAAACCCTTCCCCCGTAGTGTGGCGCACTATGGACGACCCCATATAGATTAGTTCGATACCATTCCAGTCAAGCGTTTTAGAAATCGAGCGGCCATGACGATAATTCAGCGGAGTATGAACTACGAGCTATGGAGGTTTCAACGTCGTTGAATTTTCGCTCGTCTGCTATTAGCCAGTTAACCAACCTCCTTTACGTCTTTTCCATAAAATATGACACTGGCCGATTGTCATGCCGCGCGAAATGGTTCACGGTTTTTTTTTTGTTTTCATGCCGGCGCTGGACATAGCTTCATTTGAATGATCATGTAGTGTGGCCGGGGAATTTGTGTAGCTGTGCAGTTTTGTAGTCTTTTAGGACAAAATGTACAAACATTTTGAGCTATGTCTGGCTCCGGCATTATATTATGAAATAATAATTTTACATAGCAAGGCTGTAACAACATCTAGGACGATAGTCATCCATTTTAAGTATTCCAAAGTAGCGGCCAAATCTAAATTGTTTTAGTTATTTTTTTAATAATCTTTTTACTCTTCCATTCTTTCTTTTTTTTTAAACCTTCTCGGATATAAGCGGAATAAAACAAAACTCTTCACACTTTTAGCGAGGCTTACGAACAACGTTTTTATTTAAAAAAATAATTACATAGGACTATACTAGACAATAATATGACACACGGAAGTTTATGTATAGACTAGTTGGTACCCGCGACTTCGTCCGCCTAAAATTAGGTGAAAAAATTTAGCGCGATGATATATTGACTGTCGCCTTCCTCGCTAAATGAGCTATCTAACACTGAAAGAATTTTTCAAATCGGACCAGTAGTTCCTGAGATTAGCGCGTTCAAGCAAGCAAACAAACTTAAGACAATTTGCCCATTTGCCTTTTGCTACATATAAAAAGATATATGTTTATTTTATAGGTATATATAATATGTTGTCCAATATATTTCTGTATCACATTTTCTTTCCAGCGATATAAATATGTTATTACAAGAGTTAATAATCACATATAATTAACAAACCGCTATATATCTTAACGAGATATTAATTGATATTTAATGGAAAATAATATGAAATTGGAACGTTGACCAACAAGAGGTTTTTAACCGGCTTTAAAAAGGGAAGTTTCAATTCAACTTTTTGTAGCTTTGCTGTTGTTAGTAAAAAAAATTTTTTTTGTTTCAAAAAATAATATATCGTTTCAAGCCCTAACGCAAGTCAAACTCAATTTTATTTATTCTTATAGAGTTTTTTACAAGTACATATGAACGACATATGCATGTATAAATATTAATATTTTTTTATAAATTTAGTGATAAAATTTATGACTTAAAAGCTAAGTTTACTAGAGTTCCCCGCATCGTGCACTGGGAAGAGCCCGCAACGAACTTAGTCGGGCATTTTTTCCGCCACTTACTAAGCTTAAATGGTTAAAGGTACGACAACACTTCAAAAGCGTCGGGGTTTGAACCTTATAGATTTTACTCCATCCCTTTTATTGTTGAGGCTCCAAGATTTTTTTCAAACAACCAACTTCAAAAAAGGATCAAGTTTTCAATACGACAGTATTTTTTTGAAGTTTGTTACCTCAGGACTTTCCAGTGGGTGAACCTATTTTGATGATTTTTTTTTATTTGACAGCTACTTTTGTGGTCCCATTTCGTTCAGTTCTAACAGCTTGAAGTCTATTTTTGTTTGTTTTCAGTAGAAGGGATATTGACTATTTTTATATATTGACTATTTCAATATTAGGCTGGCCCGTTGGCGCAGTGGACAGTGACCCTGCCTTCTGCTCCGGGGGTCGGGGGTTCGATTCCCACCCGAACTCAAATATTATTTCGCGTTAGCGGCGTTGCACAGACTTACTTCAAAATGGTCGACTGGAAAGCATTGAACATGACATTGTGGACTTAATAGTAATACATAACCATAGTTCTCCAAGGAAAACCACAAACTTAAACTGAAAAATACTAGTCGTACCTCGTGGCTTGCGACTGTTTTTTTTAATAGCAATGTATTTTTTATAAATAAATAACAATCATATATAACAAAGGCAAAGTTTTATCGTGATGATAATACTTTGCGATATGAAACTTTACTTTAATATTTTATATGAATTGAAATAATATAATACTATTAACATAAATAAAAACCTTTTTCCAAAAAAAAATTACTAATGTAGCCCGTCTGCATCTAATTCCTTAACGACTTGGTCTGCCTGCATCTCATTTTTACCGATGAGGCCAGGCAAGCCTGGCAAAATATTGCCCATCTCTGGTCTAGTTGATTTTAAGAAGTTAGGGCATAAGTCAGCAATACATGACTGAATATGGGCCGTTGAAGTAAAACTACACGCTTGGGGAGTAAAATGGTGCGAGAGAGTTACGCAAAACTGTGATCGGGCGAAGCGCACGAAAGTTGAGAGTGGGATATAAGTTATTGATGATAGAAAGGGAGAGTTATTTTTTATTTCTCATTCAATTTCAATTCAATCAACCACAGTAAATACTAATGTATTCGATTACGAAAATAAAAAATAAAAATATAAAGCCTACACAAAAATATAATTTATCAATGAAAACCCATAATAAATTTATATTATATTTTTTAAGTATGTGCGTACAGCGGCTATTTATTACTCTTCTTAAGACGTAGTTAAAGAATTACAAGACATTTTTGTTTAACAGTTGGTCGGAATGAAATGGTAAGTCTGCTCTGCTCTGAGCCCATATTTAATTCAAGCGACGCGTTCAGTACATACGGCAGCAAAATATCAAATATGTTAATCAAGTCATGCAATTACGTGCGACATGACGTGCGTGTCACGTCAAACTGGAAATCGAATAGCTGGTTTGTGAATAATAGGACAGGTTCTTATGTTTAGAATTCTAAGTGCTTATTGTAAATACCAGAAAAGGTCTTATAATTTCTTTTTAGCATTTTTATTTTTCTTTTTCCTAACAGTCACTTTATCTTGTTCTTGCGATAGCACGCCGTCGGTAAAAGAAAAAAAAAGAGGAATTAGGAAGAACTCTATTTTTAATGTTAATTTTTTTTAAGACCTGTAAAGTTTTATCTATCAGTTTGTATAATATATCTAAGAGTTTCCTTCTTCTTATTCGCAAGTTAACAAGTCAGCTGCAATATTAAAAAAAGAGGAATAAGGAAATTGGAAACAATTATACAAAAATATCATTAACAATTACGAATATATTGTTAATGAGATATTTTTTTTCAAACCTTATTAAAAATAAAAAAATCTAAAAACCTTAAACCCCGGTTTAATGGCAGCTATCGACAGCTGAAACATGTCGCTTCCGTCAAAAGTGACGTGTGGACAGACGTGTTAGACTTACGCCGGCACGTCAATTGATATAAAACACCATTCCCGCCAGCGTGACAGAGTAATTGACAGTTTGAAATTATGAGCATTGCGAATAATACTGGTGTAACTCACACGACGGAAAACCAATGATGATGCTTCGATACCTCAAAAGTAAAAGGTGGAACTGAAGTCGTAGTGATTGGTTCAAACTCGAAAATGTATGTTAGCACCTAACTTGTTTACCTTACCTATCATTTTACTGATGTCCTAAGCCATTGCTTAATTTGCTAAAGGGATTTGCTCTGTACTTTAAAAACCTCAATAAACTGGTGACGAAAACTTTCGAGGGGTTCTAATGTTAATTTATATGAAATAAATATTTTCTTTACTGCCTTGTAAGATTCCAAGGCCAGGATTTATGTTCGTGTATTAAATTACCTCGAGATCGGCGGCCGAAAGCGAGGGTACGCGCAACAGGCTCGGTCTGCTGAGTGGTTCGTCCCCCGCCTCCTCGGTGACTCCCTTCCCATTCCCCTAACAAAGGCAATTAATTGCGTTAAAACGAAATCTGTTTTGTTTGTGGATTATCTGTGTCATTTTTCAGTTGAACTGAATACTCTTTACGGCATCACGACACGACTAAAACCTTATTAGCTTCTTTTCTTCTCTTTCTTCATCTTCTTCCTAGCGTTAGCGTTATATCATCAACTGACATCATTCCCGGATTCCCGGAGCCTCCACAATCTCTTCAATCTCACGACTAATGTCACTCAGCGACATTAATAGAGAACTACTGTTTAAAGTGCTTTCCGAAACACGATCGTCAGAGGTTTTTTCTAAAACCTGTGTTAGATTGGAACACCCATATATCACTCAGCTATGCAAGAACTGCTTAACCTAGCGATCGACTCAAATGCCGACTAATGAATATACGACGTTTTCAAACTGAATAATTCATATCTCATATTGATCTGTGAAGGAACTTACCTGAATGTGAACACGCGGACAGCATGGATGATGCTGTTTAGGACGATTTGCGGGGAGTTGAAGAGTTTCCCTACTGGTCCGCCATTTTAGTTGCGCGCGTTGGTATTTGTAAACCCTAAAATAAAAGTATTTAACAAGACATTATCTTTTAAATGCAGATATGAAGAGAAGGGACGCAAATGTATATTAAGCCTACCTAGTTTGTTCACAGACTCTTTATTTTTAGACTTAACCATTAAACGTTATACTACACAGCTTTTTAACTGGCGTGATAAACAATGGATCTACAAATGTTCATGTGTATTGCCAGTGATTTCAAATATGTTAGCTGTATGCCTGTTTGCCCCTTGTCAAGTACTCTCGTAACACATCTTTGCGATCAGTAGGAAGGGCAACGGAAACATTAAGCATACCCAAATTCTCAGCATTATTATATGGAAAAAGTGTTCCTTTTTCAAAGTAATTATCGCTCAGCAATGGAATGTTACCTGATCTTTTTGGCCATGCGCCGCTTAAACCTTCGATACAAATGCGCGACATATTTCACTATCTCGGCGTAGCATGTGGCTGGCTCGCTATTGTTTGTGGACGACGCCAATGTTGAAGTCGACGTAAATCGGGCTCGTTCAGCCCGCATTCTCTCCATTTCACGTTTCTTTGTTTCGCTGAACTGAGTGGCAATGACGACCAGGCAGAGATTGATCATGAAAAAAGACCCAATCTAAAAGCGAAACGAAATAAAGATAACGGACGTGTAAATATCACTCACAATAAATTAATATATGGATTTTTAGAAACATTACCACGATCAGAAGCACAAAGTAAATCCAATCCCAGAAACTGTGCGCGTCTTGTACATAATACATTATATCCGTCCATCCTTCTAAAGATATAACCTGAAAATATATATTTAATTACAATATACAATATTTTAATGGAAATTATTATTTATTCGATGATCAGAATAAAAATATGTACCGATCGGATAGCGATGTTATACTTTTGATTTCTAACAAGTAAAATGTGCAGATTTGCTTAATCATTTTTACAATTGAAATAAAAGGTACTTCTGATTTTGAAATGAAAGATAAGAAGGTTGTCGAAAATTTCATCAATACACTTACCAAAAATATTGCAACCCATGCGAGTCCGATGTTATCAAAAGATATCGTGCCTTGAAAGGGATTCGATCCACGTTGTGTACAGTTCGTGTAATATTGATTCCAGTTGACGCATGAAGTGTCAGTTGGATGGTTGTATGAGAATGGTTTCGCAGTCTCCTTGCATACAAGGGGTCCGTAGCGATATGGGGGAAAGTTGCCACAAGAATGCATTCCGCTGTCTTCGGGCGTTGTGCAAATGTAGTCCAGCTCTTTGGAAAACTCGTAATGGAACGAGATGCTGTATGCAATGAAAAGGGTATAAATATTTGTTATGAAAACCATTTAATTAATATTTTATAACGTTCGATAACTCGTCATATTGTTTATGTTATAAAATATGCTACTAATTTCGTAACATTCTGATTGAAATTTCAATATGTCCAAAATTAAATTTTTACCATATTAATTTTGACGATGACACTACAATGTGATTCGGTTCTGTTAATTAATTTAATTAGTAAAATGATGCACTATTATGTTATTGGACATTACGGATACAGAAATATGATTAGTATACGGCAAAGTGAGTGGTTTTGCTGAATCGAACCGTTCAATTACGCGTAAAGTACAGTAATTTAGTTTTAAATGATATCTACATAAAGCTCTACTCAAAGCGTTTACTGACGCCGGGTATTATATTAATTCATGCAATTACTAAGAATTTAATGGCACATTTAAGACCGCATGCAGACAATGAAAGCGAAGGGGTTAAGGTGGTGAAAATAATTAGCTATCGCGTTAATATAAGAGCCGATAAAGGTGTACTGGGTGAGTTAGGGGAACATTAGTGGATCAAGAAGATTAATGCCAATGGCCTCTCGGCCATTATCCGTTAACGGCATGAGCGAAACACGGGTTTGGGATTCCGGATCATTTGGGTTCACGCCTTTATGATACTCGTTCCTTTGATGACAGCCATATAGATTTTTATTGCGGCTTTTACCTTTAGTGAAAAGTATGTAAAAATTCTGCAAATGGTAAGTTACTGTATATTATTAATATTTTAGATGAATATAAATATTTTCATGTAGTATGAAATGTAATGAATAAATTTGTGTTTGTTTCAATAACAAGGACACCGAATTTATCACAGGAATTTGTAAAGTCACCAGAAAAGTGACATATAACTCAATTATCGTGTATTATACTCGTACAGTGCATTATTGGTAAAGTAAATAAAGAAAGATAAATAAAAAGTAAAAATAATATTGACCTGAAAGTAGCATTAAAATATTGAGAGAAAACCGATAAATCTATTCGTATTTGATCAAAACAAACTGGCAGTTCTGTATAATGTAGTGGAATGTTGATGAAATTAGTGAGAGTGTTTGATACGCAAATGCAAATTGGAATTGAAACAGTGAATGACAATTATATTTTATAAACGTTGAGCCGAAATAACTGGCGTCCTGATCATTTTTAATTTAAAAATAGACATATAAAATACGCCGAAGACCTGGCCGTAGACGGATCTCCTGGCTTAGAAATCTGCGCCAGTGGTTTAATTTAAGTTCGAGATCACTGTTTAGAGCATTTGTCAACAAAGTACATCTAGCCATGATGGTTGCCAACCTCCGATAGGAGATGGCACTTGAAGAAGATATAAAATAATGGATTTAAATGAGTATACGTACATAATAAGTGGCATAATATGGAGTGGCATGATTGGGTTTCATAGCTACATAATCAAATGTTATTTTTGGTAGCAAAAAAAATTAAAGTGTCTAGAAAATAATTATTCAAATGTTGTATTTGCCTTTATGCACAATTTACAGTAGTCAGTGGTCACAGTACTGTAGTATCTATACTAATATATAAAGCTGAAGAGTTTGTTTGTTTGCTAGAACGCGCTAATCTCAGGAACGGTTGGCCCGATTTGAAAAAATCTTTCAGTACTTGTTAGCCCATTTATCGAGGAGTTCTTATTGGCTATATATCATCAAGCTAAAATGTAATCAATTATTTTTTTACCTAATTTTACGTGGACGAATACAAGCAATGTATGTGTAATATAAGCAATTTTGAATGACATGACGTAAAACCGCGCGGAACAACGTTTATAAAACCCTAGAGCTGAGTAAAAAAACTGCCAGTTCGTAGAGGAAAGCAGACACATCTGGACGGCAGATGTGAAAAGGTACACGTTACAACAGACTTCAATATTTTCAATAGTAACATTCATTTTGAATTCCAATATCTTACGAATTCACTCTGACGCGCACTCTGTACCATTCGGACAGGTCTCTGGAAAACAGGAAACATTGACGGGATGTTACGTAGCCTAATTATAAATATATATATGAGCTGATACTCTAAATACACTAAAAATACAACCAGTATTATTTGGACAAAAGTACTAATATTAAAATTCATATAACTTACTACATGACGTATCTATCTTAATTCTACTGAAACAATTCAATCATTCTCTTCTAGGTATTTGTAACGGATACATTAATTACTATCTATTCCAAAATATACATGTGAGTCATACATCGATTCCAAAATCAATGTTTTTATCTTTATTACCAATTTACGAAATTATAATCTTGCTCGTTTACATTATTGTAATCAGCGATTTCTTTTTTAATTTTGATATTCTTGTTGGACTTGAAATGTCTTTTTTCTCAGTTAATACATAACATTTTATATGGAACAATAGGACATATTCACTTACAGCACGTGTTGGATGGATTATTGTATGAATATGGCATAAAATTATTAAAGTGAACACACGATGACAAAATAATGTTATCTGTTTTAAATACTTTGTGTCGTGTTTTATGTATATCGATAATTGTATGAGAGCTATATGTTAGTTTAATGTTTTATTTGTTGCGTTTAAACGACTTCCATGCTTATGTTAATCAAACTGTGTTTTGACGGAATGCAATATTAACGTGTGAAGTAAGCTTTACTGGTCATGCGCGTTTGTGGTGTCGATAATGGGGTATTTTGATAAACTGCAAGTATTTATAACGTGGAGCAGCCCTGGATGTGCCCTTTGTGATGAAAGCGTTAAATATTGCATGCAGTCAACGTTAGCAAGGACGTGCCGCTAGAACGAGCGCTTTCGAGCAAATGGTAAACTCATTTCGATTGAGGCATTGTGAATTGCTCCGGGGGTCGTGGATTCGATTCCCACCTCGAGTCTGGGTGTATTATCCATATGTATGTAATTATATATTTCTATAACAGACGGCTGTTACCTATAACACAGGCATTAAGTTGTCTACCTTAGGAACAGACGTCCGGGTGTCATATAGTCCTGTATGTATTTATTTATTTCTTATTTTCATTTTTAACCCGTTTCTAAAATTATTTAAGATCTTAAAGGTGTTAATAAAAAACATACAAATTTATCCCAACCTTAATTCGTGATAGAGATTAACAGGTAAAAATTACTCAAGTTAAATGACTTGGAAAATCGATTCGAGATTTGTGATATGTTAGAATAAATTCACTCGACCGTATACTGAAACGTGAATTGGTATTAGAGTATAGAAAATTGAAATCATATCAATTTGTCGGTACATCTAAATTCGAAATTCGCCTACATTTCGGATCGAAAAGTTGTATTTAATTTCCGTAGTAGTCTTACAAATCACCAGACCGTTACAAATGATGTTGCTAAGATATAAAATTTTAAGGTAGCATCACATTTATCGATTTTGCCATCCGTTCCAGACGGCTATTGTGTTTGCGATGTTTGCTTGTCGATTTTGTGGTCGATATTTTATCTACTTTTAAGAATCCTCTTTAACAGTCGTTGTTACATTCTATTCTTGTATTCTAACAAATAATGGGAAAAACTAAAGATATCCTTTAGTTTTTAGTGCAGAGGAAATTTTATATATTGCAATCGAGATTACAAAACCTTCGTCAATAACCCTCTACAAAGTTAAAGAATTACAAAAAATCCTTCTAAATATATGTAAGTACTGGCGTTGGTCTAACCAGAGTTTTACAATAGGGCAACCCGGGAGAAATAGACATGACGACAGTAATTGATAGAATCAGGCGTTACTTTGCGGAAATCCATGACATGCATGAGAAACTAAACTACTTTGCTTTAATGTCGAAGCGAAACGTGCGTTGAGGCACATCGGAAAGTCAGTGTAGTGCTGTGCTTTGGTGGCGGATTTGGTGGTGTAACTTTCGGGTTGCAGCATTACGCTGATTTTGGATTCGCGGATTAAAGCAAAATAGTTTAGTTTTCATGCATGTCATGGATTTCCGCAAAGTAACGTCTGATTCTATCAGTTACACGTTTTTGATTTAAATCTTTGTAGGATGGAAAACGGGAATGTTAGACATACCTAAAAATATTCTTGTCAATAGTAACATAAGTCTATTTAGATGAAAGCAAAAAATCTTATCATATATTAATATTAATATGTAAAGCGAGAACTTTCGGTAACGGCAACAAAAATTCCGCTCACGGAGGTGTATGAAATTTGGTACAATCATAGAGTAAATAGAGGTTGGTATGAGTATACTAATATTTTTATAAAACATGCATATATAATATATTTTAAATTATTAAAATATAGTATCACGCACACCAATACCAAACGATTTATACACACATGTATACATTTTCCTGTAAAATTGTGTCAAAGCGTCATGATGACCGTTTGTATATTAGCTAACAAGTGTAACAATGTCGTTGTATAAAGAATTAAAGGTTTGTGTACAGCTTTAAATAAGCTACGTGTAGGCGAATTTCAAACAGCCGACGATCTCTTGTCTTACATAAAAGCGCCTACAATTAAATACAAAGACGTACAAAGAGAAAATTTGGCAAGGAGTTTATAGTTAGTAGAAATTCGCCGAAAACGGATTTTTCTATTGAGCTCTCGCAAATCGCGTATTCCGGACGACGTCGAGGAAAACAGTTATTAATAAATAAATTTAAAATTCCTTTTCTCATTCGTAGATTATTCAATTCTTTGTATAAGCTCTTATAGAGGGGCATAAATGTATTTTGCTCATCTCAGCGTCAAACCCTCTTTCAGTATAAGCTTTACGCTCCGTTGATAAACCAATCCTTGTAACATTGCAGCATCTTCCTCTCAGTTAAGAACAATCATGTTTACTGTTCCAACATGCAAGCGTATCTTAATATATGTATATAAATTAGGCGTTACGCGTCACGTTGTTTGCCCGCGATGAGCACCTAAACTACTGAACCGATTTTAATCAAATTTGCACATCCTATGCGGTTTAATTCAACTTGAAAGATAGAATAGCTTATATTTCGAAGCGAATATGATCTCAATTCGTTACCATATTTAATTTAGTCCAACTTAAAATAAGATCCAGCTTGGGTCTATGAGCCATCGCAGTAAGTAAGTAGGTAATTAAAATATAGGAAATAAAAGTCACAAGATCGCCCATTTTATTGTAGACTTATTGAATCTAAAGAGGTCTCCCTGTTGTCAATGGAAATTTATATCACAATGGTTGCCTCATATCCATAATAGATATGAAGCAACTGACGGCACCTTCATTATCTCTTGTGATGTCTAACGTCTGAATTTTCCTCTCTCTATTATTCTGTGTGGTGTGGTAATACGAATAGTGAAGGCGAGTTTTGTGGCCACTTTAAAGAGACCTAAACCTAAACCTGGATCACAAGTCTAAGACTGCCTTGGTTCCTTCTTCTACAATGATTTTTCTTCAATGCGATGGAACCGCTACCTGCAAATGCTGAGTTAACCAGGATATAGAAGATCACAAAAAAAGCCAACCACTATGGATTGAAGTACGGGCTATGCATATAGATAGATGGAAGAACGGACATATATGTATTTGCAGCGTACATGTACAGCGAATATAGGTTATTAAAAAACGGAAAACCTACCACTCTGTGAATTGTACCTGCTCACACTAGTTCAGTACACGAGAATACTCGTACCCGTAATTAGACCACTAATTAACGCTAATTACGAACGTGCGCGGCGCTAGGAGTGGAAGCTCTCGAGAATGCAGCAAACGTAGGTCATATATTTATATCAACTTTGAAATTAAAAACTAGTTGTTTCCCGCGACTACGTCTGCTTAAAATGAAACTTGCGTTTAATCTGGGCCTATTGAAAAATTCGTTCTTAACGGATGTCTAGTAATTACTAACTACCTCCTTCCCAAATTTCATCCTTCGACGTCCGGCAGTATTCGAGATATCATGATAGACCACCTTTATCTTTTATCTAATATAGATAAATTTGAAACTAAAGGGTTTATTACCTTTTATTTTTAGTGAACTGCACATCCAAGAAGATTTCGCCAGCGCTCTCCATGATTCCCAGTACAACTTGCCTCGGCACATCGCTTGGGATCTTTTCTCTATAATTAACACATGCGCAAATCTTTGACACATAATCCAAGTGCTTCTGAGCCATTGTCTGGTTGAGTGTAACCGTGTCTTGAATGGCTGCTCCTTTCAAAAATTCATACACCCTAATGCAGACGTGGGCTTTGAACTGATTTTTGGACAGCGGCCGGTCGTCGAGTAGTGCTTTTTGTATTTTGCGATATATAGTGCTGCTAGTGTAGTCGTTGGCATCTGCAATTGCTTGTGGTTGGTCGTCAGCTTTCTTTGTTAATTTTACTAACACAGAGTTACCAATTGACTTCGTAAGAGTTACTTCCCTGGAAGAAAAAAAGTTTTACTTAAATGTACGCCATGTATGAAAAAAGAAAAAGATTGCCAAAGTATATTAAAAAAAAAGAGAAATTATTTATTTTTATATTAGATAGGTATCTAACATTGAAAGAATTTTTCAAATCGGATCAGTATTTCCTGAGATTAGCGCGTTCACACAAATACACAAACAAACCAACTCTTCAGCTTTATGTATTTGTATAGATTTAAAACTGCGTCCAATATCCACAACAAATGTTAGAATTACCTTTAGTGGAAACTAAAGTAAGTGGCTTTCTTTATATACAAGAGTGCTTTACTCTTAAGAAAATAATGAACTGAGTAAAAATTTGGACTATTTTCATGTTTAAAACCACCAGTTTGAACCAAAATCTTTAATAAGCACTTACGTGTAATGTGGCAATATTTGCCAGATACAATACAAGTAGTGGCACGAAGCGGGAACGTATAAAGATTATTGTGCTTTGTTCACTTTATACTCTTAAGAAAATAATGAACTGAGTAAAAATTTGGACTATTTTCATGTTTAAAACCACCAGTTTGAACCAAAATCCACATTAAAATATTTAGTATTAAGTTTTCTCGCTCTACTGTTCGTATTCCGTGATTATTTTTCTTTAGTTTTTTTTTTAATAATGAAAAATTGGTTGGCTGTACATATAATTTTAGGTGATTACGCCGAACGCTTAGGCCGATCGTGTCTCTTGATCGCTTGTTCCGCGCTCTCGCTTGCACGCTCGGCTCAGGCGGAACGTGACAATTAGTCAAGTTAAAGTCAAAGTCAAAAATGTTTTATTCATATAGACTTTACAGTACTTATGAACGGACATGTGTAACAATTATTATTATTTTATAAATCATTATTATAACATTTAGTGATAAAAAAGATATTGGATAAAAGAATAAGATTGTGTTAACTCTGTGTTAAATTAAGATGGCCGACTGCCCTCTGACGTCATCCCCACAAACCCCACCATCTCACGACTAATATCATTTAGTGATCGGGACACATTAATCGAGATCCACTGTTCTACGTGTCTTCCGAAACACGGAGGAGATCGGATATTAGAAAACCTATGATAGATAGAGAAACCTATGATAGTTGGGAGAGCTAGATAGATCTCCCATCTATCCGGTCACGATAAGAACTGCTTAAATTAACAATAGACCTCCTTTTTTTTTGGACATCTGCACGACCAGAAGGCCAGCAGATGCGCTGCCGGCCTTTAATGACGAGTTTAGGCCACCGGGAAGTCTCGCGCAGGAACTTTTGGGTCAATTTAAAAAATTCTTTCCCAGTCAGATAGCCCCCCCCCCCAGCCTAAGTTGGATGCACCATTGGTGCTTTTGTCGGAATATGCCCCTCTCACTAAATGCAACAGTTGGACAAATTTAAATTGTGTCTAATTTGTTTTATTCCTATCATTTCAGGAAAGGGTCAAAAGAAAGAGAGAAAAACATAAGAATATTTTAAAATATTGAATAATTAACCGGGTAAGTAAGTTAAGATTTATACTTTTCTTAAAATTTCATTTAAAACCTTAGTATTTGATATCAATCTCAATTGTATAGAGCTCTAAAAATGCCGCGGAACCCTAAAACCGCAGAGCTTTTAAGTCGTAAATTTCCTCGCCAAATTAATAAATGATTTTAAAAAATCATACATTATGATATGACGTTCATAAGAGCTTATAAAAAAGTCTATATGAAAAAAAAAATCACTTTGCCTTTGAATAAATCGGACAAGACAGCGTCTGCGGGGTTCACTAGTTATTTAATTAAAATTCTTTTGTTTTCGTTATTCTAGTGTTTTAATGCTAATAATTAATTTTCAAATAGTTTAATATAGAAGTTGGGACGAAATATAACATAGATTAATATAGAAGTTTGTGTATTTCCTAGTATGTTGACACTTGTCAAGTAACCTTCAAGGCCTGTAGGTTTAAGTTAATTCTGTTTACTTGCGTCGCTTCGCCTGTCAAAAACTGTAGATCGCCTTTGAAAGCGACGCTTGACCGACTTTCAAAAACACTGTTTTAAACTAAAATAATGACTGAATGTGTTTTTTACTGTGCCTGTCCGTTTTTTACGGGTAAATTCCTAAATAATTTAATTAGAGGTAGCGCCATGCTTGTAGCCGAAATGTGCCGGCGCGTCCGGGTACCAGTACCTCTTTCTCACATGAGATCGGCGTGAAGTGGCGGCAATGCTGTCACGTCTATAGCAGCTAGGGTCGCGTACCAGTAGTGGATCTGACCAGTTATCGGATAGATAAAGGAAGATCCACCCCGTGGGAGAGAATTGTTATAATTAGCTCGTTTTATATCTACTTATATAGGATACTTATCCTGGGCGCTTCTGAGCAATATTTTTTTATTTAAAAATAGAAAGTATACTTGCTCCAATAAGCATTATGACAAATTTTCAAAAATATGTTTATAGTGCTCTTTAGTATCTATTATTGTCAAAAAATGTAATACTTCTGCAGAAATAATCGTTTTTATAGCAAAAAAAAACTTTTAAATTACGGATTAATATTCTCTCTAAAACACTCGAATTTCTCACGAAGTCACTTATATTTATATTATCAGTGCGTTCCATTATGCGTCACATCGACGTTTTCGACGCAACTGTAACGATCGTATTCGTCAAATGTCGAATATCTGAGAACATTTTAAACCGTCGCGATCGCTTATTAGAACGCACTGACAATATACATACGTGACGTCATACGCTCTGCTGGTGTTTAAGCTATCATGGCGGATTGTTGTATTTCGTAGTTGCCTTTTTTGTTAATCCCTATTAATCTCGCTCGCAATATAAAATTAAATACGACTGTTTAGCTTTATGCATATTCTTTTATCAGGTAAATATATCATCTAATTGATTTCTGATTACTATTATTATGTCTATTGTAGGTGAAGCCTCAATTCCGAATATTTACTTGAAATAAAATTGACTTCCAGTGATTCAGCTTCTAACGAAAGTGTTCCCACAACACAAGTGGTACAAGTGGTATGCCCACATATTGTTCAAATTTGAGGAGGTCGTGGCCTAATCAGTGGTCGGCATTTGAGTCGATCGCTAAGTTAAGTTGCTCTCTCTGCGACCGAGTGATAGATGGGTGACCCATTCTAGCACTGGTTTATATTTGATATCCGACCTCCTCCGTGTTTCAGAAGGGATGTAGCTCAGTGGTAGAGCGTTCGCTTTGCATGTGAAAGGCCCCGGGTTCGATCCCCGGCATCTCCAATTTTTTTTCTTTCAATTTTCTTTACCTAGTTTAGAGGTCAAGGTTCCATTAAATTATGTTATACGGACTTTTATAAATAACGAAGCCCTTCTTTTGCAAATCCAATGGCGAAAATCTTTTAGCGATAAACTTGTACCTACGAAAGACAATTCGGTTCTTACGTCGCAAATTCGCCTTCCGTTTAGAAATAAAGGAGGATCACTCCTCAGGGACACGTGACGGGGTGACAAAAGAATAGGCGGGCTGTCGCCACGAAATTGGATAATAATCGATGCGTGAAACGTCTCTTACCTGCGACCGACACGGCGTGAGCTAGTTAATATTTCCCTACCCGCATTTTCCTAATTTACAAGGAATGAAGAAGAGCTTAGACTATCTATATTTAAACTTATAAGCCACACATACCTCAAAGCGTTTGTACATTTTTGTCCTTAAAGACTACAAATTACTACAAACCTTTGCGCAACTGCACAAAGTGGCATGCCCCACTATGTAATCTTTAAAATGATCATTCTAATGAAGCTATGTCTGGCTTTAGCGTTATAAAATATAAAGCTGAAGAGTTTGTTTGTTTGAGAATATTTAAAATTACCAAAAAAAATGCGAATTTGGACTAGCGAACTTAAGAATACTTTGATATAATGTTATATTATTTTTTCAGAAAACATACGGCTAGTGTTTAGTTTAATGGAAAAGACATAAAGGTGACTAGCTAACGGGCTAATAGCAGACGAGCCAATATTCTGGCAAGACGTCTACCGGGTACGCTAGTTATTTAAATAATTTAAAAAAATCTTGTATGTCTGGCCATATGACAAAGAACGCCGGCGTAGATATGACTTACCGAGAAACTGACGGAGGTAGCGTGATAGATACCTTTGCGGGGAAGTCTCGATTTTATGATCATTGTTTGTCATGTCTTGGGTTTCTTTTGTGTTTTGTGTGTTATTTGCTATTTTAGTCTCATGGGTAAGCCATTCCCAGCTAAAGCCAATATTTTCTCTTTGTTCACGACTGTTTCGCCCCATGATCTCAGTTTTATACGCTAACTATATTAGAAATAATTTTTATGCGACATTTAAACCGTAAAAACAAAATAAAACTGTTTTTATGAACACTTGTACCTTAAAAATTTTACTATAGAGCGTGTGGTGCAAGTTGAAAGACGCGGCGGGAGGTATTATTTGTACATTTTTCTTCTTCCTACCGTTATTTATTACCAGGGTCCGCTTTTTTATTTATCTTTTTATTAGTAATCAATAGCGTTACAGAAAACATTAATATATAGAAAATAAAAGGTAAATAAGGCCAAAAGTGATTACATTAATTTAATAGATTAACAGAGTAAAGAAGGAATACGCAATTGAAATCAAAATAATTTAACAGAAAATGTTCTCATCTGCGATTTCATTGCGCTCAAGTTTAGATCAGTCTGGCACATTTATTCCATAATAACGGACCTGGTTATCTTGTTTACAATGAAAATATAAATGATGAGTAGAACTAAACTATTTCTTTAAACGTAGAACAAACAAGGTAACCACTCAGCATAAAGCTTTGGGTTTTAGTGGCAACCCTGAGGCATACAACGATTAATTACATCTCCTTCAAGTACAATCTAATAATAAATAAGATAAAGTACACTGCACCACTTGAAAAATAAAATAAAGTCAACATTAATTACTTATCTGCATTTTTAGTCTTTTTAAATAAACTTTCGACTTTATTTTCTTTCAAACCTTCCCTGAAATAAGAAGAATGAAATCAAACAAAAAGAATTATATCAGTCGAGCTGTTTTCGAGTTTTAGCGGCACTAACGAACTACGACTGGTTCTTATACATACAGAAGATATAGCTAAATTTTAATACCCTTATCTTTTATAATCTGAATCTATAATCCGCTGACGACCCGGGAAGCTGTAGATGTTACTGGCCTAGGAAAGAGGAAAATGGATCAAGAAGGGGAAGGTCTTTGCCAAGCTGTGGGACACGATGGGCTAATTAAAAAACTCTGAATCTCCGAAACGACTTCAACGATATTCATGAAATTTAGTATACAGAGGTTTTGTAGGATCCGAGCAAAGCTCGCTCACCCATCTGCTTTTATTTAAATCCTTGAAAACTGCTTTTAAATTCTTTTACTGTACCCGTAAGAATGCGTTAATAGAATTCACTTACAGTGCATTTATTTCGTCTATGCCATTATAAGCCATTATCGAGCACAATACAGCAACATAGCTCACATTATGAAATAGAGTGAAATACTCTCACACTATGAAATAGGGCGAAATACACTCGCAAACGTTCGCAGTGGCAGAAACAGAGCGCAGTATTAACTCTAATGGACCCGCTAAACGCGATCGGTTCCGTAAGGCTTCTGTTTACGTAACTATAAACAGCACATTTGGTTGTTTGTATATCCCTCATTCTTCTCCTATTAAAGTCTAGCGAGTATTGTGAATAAAGGAAACATAAAAAATCACCCACAATCACACTAAAATCTTCTAAGAATTGACAGATTGTGAAATACACTCGCAACCGGCCGCAGAGGCAGAAACAGAGTGCAATATTAACTCAAATGGACTCGCTAAACGCAATTGGCCCGGTAAGTCTTATTTATACGTGACCATAAAAAAGTATATTGAAGGAAGAAAAGAAAAATGCTTTGCACGCACAAACTTATATAGAAGAGATTTCAAGTTCAGACGCTATGTACTGTAGTGAATTGTAACTGCCACTATTAATGAAAAAGATCCCTAGAACACCCACTTCTATACGACTAGGATAATCTTCGAATTGGTATATTCAATTTAGCGTAACCGCTCGGAAATACCGAAGGTTACGACTTAGGGATCTTCAAGAAAAGAGCATACTCATTTCTCAAAGGCCGGCAACGCATGTGCGAGCCCTTTGGTGTTGTAGTTGTCCATTGGCGTCTGTAGTCACTTAGGTGAACCGCCTGCTCGTTTGCCCCTTGTTATATATATAAAAAAAAATACTAGGTACTAATTTTAAAGACTCTATACACATTGATTCCATAAAAACATTTGTTTTATAACCATTGATCTCCATTTCTCCTTAAATCAATAATTAAATGCTGCATAAATGGTTAACTTAAGTTAATGTCGCCGTAAGATTGACATATTTAACTTCTTTAACTTTCTCCTCAAATTGAGATGTTATGACGCATGTCGAATGACGTTCGTAACTTTTCACTTTCCTATATCCACTAAATATTATGATTTCCGAAAGTATTCCTCATGGTTATTATATAATTCGCCGCGTGCCGTAAAATCAAACGAACATACGGCAAGTAATAATTATACAATGGTTACATATTTCGGAGTTTCAAGACGTTAGAACATTTAAATTATGGACATTTGCCGTCATGCAGTTACATAAAATCAAATTATTTGCGTTATGAATTAAATTTAAACGCTTTTCGTCTCAACTCTCATAATACTGTTCAAGTTTCCGGTGAATGGTTAATTACGTTTTGTAGAAATTAACAAAATGCGAAATGTACCGAGGAGAGGTCAAAACTTAGAAATTACAATGGACGCTTTCTAGTTACGAAAGAGTCGCTCCATTGATCGTCAACCTGACTGGCTTGTTGGTTTTCCTATACCGTCGTGTTACTTATGGTATCTTGCCATTTTGTCTAGTTTTTCTAAGATACAATTATTATTTCAAATACTCATTCATAACTGTTACATGGCTTTTTTATTGTCACCTTTTATTTGGGGGCAGGCTTATTTTTAAAAGTTTTAAGTACATATTTATTAAACCCCCCCACTTGCTTACTGTGTGCGAATATTTATACTAATAGTATAATAAAAAAAAACAATTCCTATAAGCAAAGCAATGAAATACACTTAAATTTAAAACGTAATTCTATAATCGCACTCGTAATGATATTAGTAGTGATAATTGTGTAGGTAAAAAAGAAGGTATATAAGTTATACCGAATGGATTGGGTTCTACGCGCCCATTTACTTTTCAAAATCTTTAATTGTTTTTCAATCTTACGATACTTTCGAAATATCCTTCAGAGCACTGCGTGCCCCCGCGCGCTCCCACAAAAAAGCCCTGCCTGCAGAGTACTTAATAAACAATATTTATTTTAAGATATTTTTATGATTTAAATTAGTTTAGTGGTTTATATTTTGTGTTGTAATTTTTATTGTTATTACGGATAACATTTTTTTAACATTTAATTTCGTCATCGTATACCATTTTGTACCTTCTATAATAGCCAACGTGACATATGGAAGTGCCTATTATCATTTCACCCTTGATATGATGTGAAAGTATCACGTCAATCCAACAGTAGGTACGCAGCTCGACTTTCGATTTGTTAGCTATAAACGCTTATCACAGACCTACAATTCAAATATTTATTTAAGAAGATACAAAATATACATATCTAATAAGAAAATAACGAAATGAGCAAAAGCACTAAATATGAACTTACATTTTGAGTAATTATTATGTTGTATAAATTATTTTTAAGCATCCTCAAATGTTGGAAGGAAAAATTACAAATAATATCTAAATCTGTAATATAATACGTATATCTTGATTCTGTCTCGTTAATTAACACTAAAAAGAAACCTCGTTAATTTTTTTTTCACATTTCTTATCAGTGGCCACAACGATAGCCCAGCAGGGTTTGATTTGAAAATCTCATGGTTTTTACTCGAATCTTCAATCATTGAACTATCGAGGTTGCAAAATATAGTTGCATCTAAATGCTACCTACGCAGTATCTATGTTTTACACAAATTCATCTCTCAGGTTACACCCTCACCTGTAATAATTAACGCGCCCATTTTTTATACCACATACCATTAAATGGGAACGTAATATTAGCAACAAAGACGTGTGAACTAAACAGTCCTTTGTGTAAAAAGCTATGAGCTAAGAGATGTTCAGATAATGGGTATTTCGCAATAATGGTGGGAGCCTCAAATGTCGCGCGTCAAATCATCACCGCTTATGTGCTTTTTGAGGCACTTAGTGGTCTATAGTACCTATGTATTCCTATGACTATGTGTTGCAATCGTTTTAAGTGCGATTCAATGCCGCAGGCTTCAGCGTTGTGAAATAATGTTCACGTAATAACTTTGACCTCAGCGTCTTTAAAATATACTCGCAGACAACTAAAATAACTCAAACCGTACACAAGCATAGAAGGTTGTCTTTTTCGGAACACGGCTTTTCCTATTTAGATAATTTTTTTTCTTATTCGACCGCCTGATTATTATTGTCATGTTACAGCAATTTTCGTATAAATAATAACAATATTCTTAAAATACATACGGTCAAACTTTTATTAATCTTTTACGCCAATGTTCATACGTCTTAAGTCCATTCAGTTGCACGCGAGTGTAGTTTTTACAAAACTTAGGTGAGAAGGCGCAGTTGGATCCCAGCAAAAGGCGATTTATTCCATTGGGATTTTTAATAATTTAAAGTTATTGGATGGATTTAATTTTAAAAATCAGCTATTTAGAAATCACAAACAGTCACTTCATCTATATAATATATAAAAGCGAAACTTTATCTTACAGGAAATCTCGAAAACTGCGGGATGTCTAAATATAACATTTGGCAGATAGGTAGTTTATACTTAATATAAATCTGTTAAGTACGGATTTTTGATAGGGCCATATTAAGGAGGTCCAAGGGCAAGTTTAATTTTACGCGGACAAAGTTCCGGGACATAGCTAGTTATTTATATATTTTTTCTCCTTCTCAGGGGTTCGTCATTCCACATACCGTGACGCACGTGGTGTTCTACATTCATACTTCTTCAGTTGGGAACATGCTCCTACTCGCAGCCTCGAAGTGGATTGGTTGGACGCAAGAAACATTTGCAGACGACACTGCATGGATGCTGTCTCCTTAGAGACCCCTCAGGTTTTTACATTTTATTTAAATATAAAGCGAAAGGTCACCTATCACAAAATTTTGAAAACAGCTGGACTTACAAAGTGGAAATTAGGCAAAAAGGTATATCATAGCTAGTAGAAAACTGCTAGAAACGGATTTTTCGAAAGGTTTAGAATAAGTAGGTCTAAGGGCTCTCACAAGTATAATTTTACCCGGACGAAATCACGGGAAATAGCTAGTATTTCTATATATAAAAACGCAAGGGAAAATACTTGTAGTTGAGTAACTTTATCTAATAATTTTCTACCTTTAATGAAATTTTGACAGTAATATTTTCATATTCTATGATTTTCTTTTGGCGGTAATATTTTTAAACAACATTTACTAATGACATTTCATTATCAGTTATTAATAAAGAAAGTTTTTACCAAAAATCAATATTTTTAAGTCAATTAAAAAAATAACGAGTACTACGAGTCCTTAATGTCATTTGAACACTTAAGGAACGCACTTACTACTTCTGAATCAGTGTTTACTGGTTCCACAACAATCTCTTTATTACTTTCACCATAATACATGTTACGTAATAATAATTTTCACACGTAATAAAGCTACATTTAAAATACAAGCTACGAACAATCAGAATAATTACTTAACACAATTTTAATTGTCTTGCCAATTTTTGTTATACGTGGTGACACACTGCCGGTGCTAGCTAAATCATAAGTGATTTGGAATAGAATAAAATATATTTGCATTATGAATGTGAAATTTTATTACAATAAATGGTAAAAACTACCGACGGAATGTCACAAAGTAGAAATCAAACAACAACTTGGAGAAAAAAAAAATACATTTTTGGGAAAAGTAACCAAACTGCATAATTACGCAAAAAATGCTATTACATGGTGGCCAAATCCATATTTAAAGAACAATATCGACATCGTATATGGAATATTACAACAACAATTAAAATGGTTACTCAGGCCTTTTTTGTCACTTCTTTTTTGGGAGAACGTTAATTCTCGAAAGTTGCAAGTCTTTATTTTTGTACCCCCTCCCATATCCTTGCCACTGTGTTTTATTTAAAAATAAGTATAAATTCAACAGGGTGGACTGGATTCTACGCGCCCATTTAATTTTCAAATTCATTCGTTTTTTTAGTTTTATGGCAACCTTTCGATATTTTCGTAACTATTTTAGGAGCACTGTGTGCCCCCGCGTGTTCTCACATAAAAGTCCTCTTTATACTCAATAATAAATTAGGTACAGTTATAAAAATTCAGAAATCAGAATTTATTTAAAGGTTTATCTGAGCTGTTTTATTCAAATAGAGATAAGCTCATTTGAATATATGATAATGCTAATAGTAGTAACATTAAAGAAATTATAAAGTTAATATGTATCAAGATTAAATGCTAATAAGTTAGACCTTTAGAGTAGCTAACATAGATAAAATCTCGAAAAAAGAATTTCTAATGTTAACTTTAAGATGATTTCATAAGACTACGGCGAAACATAAAAGGGAAAAGTTTTAGTAATTTGTAATTTATTATTATTTGAATTTATTTCTTGCGTACCTTTAATTTATAATTAATCTGTTACTTAACAATGTGCATAGGATCCAAAGTAAACATCTCCAGTGACGTAAATATTGTATAAGAGATGTTAGAAATCGATTAAAGCACTACTAAGCTCAAAAAGTAATCTTATGTAATCGATGCAGTCGATAAACTTAGACCTGGTGCAGGTAATCCCTTCACACTCTATTTTCTACTATAATATATATCTACTAGCTGTACTCCGCACATTTCAAACTTTGTCCGCATGTGCCACTCTTTCCTCTTAGGGGTTTAAAATTAGTTTTTGGATAAGGATTAATATTATGTTTATAAAAAGATCTTCACATATGGTGCATTATCTTATAACAAATTTGGTTAGCATAAAAAATGTTATTCTGAGCCAACCTTAAAAGATAGACATAGGCTGTCGAGGACTTTTATTTAGGACTTTTAAAGGGGAACAATTGTCATAAAAGACTTTTGCGAAACTTTAACCATTTACGTAGCGCACGCAGCGAAAGCTCTCGAATGGTGAAAAGAACCCTCGATTTTGAAACATTTTTCATTGGTGCTCCGTTCCTATTGGCCTTAGTGTGATGTCATATAGCCTTGCTC
This sequence comes from Charaxes varanes, assembly GCA_024363005.1. Classification (NCBI taxonomy): domain Eukaryota; kingdom Metazoa; phylum Arthropoda; class Insecta; order Lepidoptera; family Nymphalidae; genus Charaxes; species Charaxes varanes. The sequence goes on from JANCMC010006173.1 coordinate 1,097,380, forward strand.
CATAATGGGCTATCTAACGATGAAAGAATTTTTCCTGAGATTAGCGCGTTCAAATAAAGAAACAAACTCTTCAGCTTTATATATTAGTATGGATGTAAGATTCGTAGAGATAGGTAGACACTTGAATGAGGCAATACGTTGGTACCTTATTGTCAGGTGCCACATTACTAGAAAGGTATGAATACGGCAGTGACCGGACGCACCGGAAGAGACCGACCTAAAAAGACGTGGATAGACTGGTGAATTAGGATAAAGGACGCGCGTAAAAGGAGTTACGAGTTGCCCCACAGCCACATAATTTGCAATCTAAACGGTCCCCGGTGCTAGACTGGGGTAACGCTGGGAAGAAGTGACTCAGGTGAACCACCTGCCCGTATGGCCTCTGTTATATGACGAAATAACATTAAATTCGAAATTTGAAAAACCCTTGATACTCGATTCAGATATGTTCGTTGAAATTAGAGCCTCAATAGCTCAACGGTATAAGGCATGAATTGAAATATTCAAGGTACCCGGTTCAAACCCTACCGCCATAGGGGTATTGTCGCATGATCGCAAAATAAATGTAAAGTGGTGTTTAAGAGTAAAATAACACACTTTACTAATCGCACACTAAATCATAAACTCTGATGGTAAAGCATTGCCCATTAAAATGAACAGCGAACAGTTACAGCAATATGCGTAAGTCTTTTCCATATTACTTAGGGTCTTAAAAGAGTTTAAACTACTAAGCTTTGTCTTTATTACTATCAGAACTATTGTAACTTCTCAGCTCTGAAGTTAGTTATGTTACACTTTTGGAATAAGAATTAAACAGTTAGTTTGTATTTTTGTTTTTCTATTGTAAAAATTAGAAGTAGCTCTACACTTGCCATTTGGTCTGCAGCCAAATTATGCCAGCACATCTGGGTACCAGTACCTCTTTTTCATATAAGATCGGCGTGAAGTGGCGGCAATGCTGGCATGTCAAGTGAGGGTATTGTTGTCACGTTTCGTTCTGTTTGTAAGAGTGCCCAGTGGCCTAAACCCACCTTTAAAGGCCGGAAATGCATCTGCGAGCCTTCTGGCGGTGCTGATGTCCATTGTCGTCGGTAGCCACTTAGGTGATAAACGCCTGCTCGTACGCCTCTTGAATATAAAAAAAAAGAGTGTGATTTAGACCCCATTAATGAAGTAGAACTTCGTCCATATATGTATAATTGAAATTTAAAATTAATTGAAATTTTATTCACTTTACATGTAGAATATGAAATTACAAAATAATCAAAAAGTCATCGTTCCCGTTACGCATTCACCAGCTTATTCCCCAAGTCAAGTGAGCGTAAATTAATTTTACTTCTAAAAACAATTTTTCCCCACCTTTTTCTCTAGCAATAAATTTTTGTTTTATCACTTAATTGTGTATTATTATGAGAGTTTTCAAATTATATTTTCATTATTGTTTTTAGTTTGCTATTAGAGGAAAGACAAAAAGAAGTAATTGAACTCTGTAAGAGCGATACTGACGAAGAGCGGATTAAAGCAAAGTAGTTTAGTTTCTCATGCATGTCATGGATTTCCGCAAAGTAACGCCTGATTCTATCAATATATATATCTATACTAATACATAAAGCTGAAGAGTTTGTTTGTTTGCTTGAACGCTCTAATCTCAGGAGCTATTGATCCGATTTGAAAAATTATTACAGTGTTAGATAGCCCATTCATCAACGAAGGCAAAAATTTAATACATTTTTTTCACTTCATTTTACGCAAACGAAGTAACGGGTAACAACTAGTTAAATAAATTTCCCGCCTCATATCTGGTTAGTTATCTCGTTTTATAGGCAATTAGAATTACTTGCCTTCTATAGCAAACTAACAGTGGTGTTATAAACGCGGCATTTATAGTACCATATTTACTAATGAATATAACAATGAGTACCTAACAACTAACATAACTTTGGGGAAATCCATGAATAAACAGTTCTTGTTGAATTTTTTTTTAAACTAACAAAACTAATGTCGATTAGCTTATTGAATTAGGTTAGATAGATAATGGGCTTTTTAAATAATTCTTTGAGATAGTTTTATCAATATAAGGGCCTTATTATTTTACTGAACTATATTATAACACAATGCTGGTATAATTACGGCTCGAAATGATATTTTGTAATAAATTGATCACTTCTACAATACAACAAGGATGAAATATTATTATTTGTTAGGTTTATTTGGGTTTCCCGGGACTTCCTTTGCGTAGAATAAACTTGTGACTGGGTAGGGTATTGAAAGCCTTTGTCTATCACGAGTATACAGTCCTTAACAAAATCCCAGATGCCATATTAAATCTGTCTACAGTTAAATTTAAACAACACATTAAAAACATTCTTATTCGGAAGACGTACTATTTTTTTCTCTTTTTTTTTTTAATGTTACAAGGGGGCAGACGAGCAGGCAGCAGGCGCCGAAGTGCCTACCGGCGCCCATGGACATCGGACCACTTTTATCATGTAGGGGTATAAAAATTTGGTTTTAGATTAGGATCAATATTTTGTTTATAAAAACACGTTCGCAAATAATGCATTATTTTACAACATATTTGTTTAGTATAAAAAAATAAGTTATAGGGAGACAACCTTAAAAGATAGATATATGCTGTCGCGGATTTTTATTTAGAACTTTTAAGAGGGAACAATTCCGTCATACATGATTTTTGCGAAACTTTAACCGTTTACGCAGCGCACGCAGCGGAAGCTTTCAAAAGGGGAAAAAACCGCCGATTTTGTAAAATTCTTTAATGGTGCTCCGCTCCCAATAATAGCCTTAGCGTGATGGTATAAAGCCTATATCTTCCTCGATAAATGGGCTATCTAACGCTGAAAGATTTTTTCAAATCGGACCAGTAGTTCGGGAGATTAGCGCGTTCGAACAAACAAACAAACTCTTCAGCTTTATATACATTAGTATATAAAGCTGAAGAGTAGCTTTATATAAGTAGCTTTATATGTATTAGTATAGATCTAAATCGATATAATAATTACAAAATACGAGCGCCAAGTTTTGATGTGCACTTAATTTTAGCAGTATTATATAAGAATTATACCAGTGTAGAAAAATAAAGGAGTTTATTGGAAAAAGTATTAAACAGCTAAATTAAGCGGAATATCGACTTTCGAACACGAATACCCTTTATACGTAACTTTTCGACTGCGTACCAAAGTTATATATAAGGCCTTACAAAATTTTCCGAACACGCTTTAAGCTACTACGCCACAGTTTTACCTTTTACCCGGAAACTGTAATAAATTCTTTTTTTAGGGGTCCGTAGTACTACAAGGAACCCTTAAAATTTCGTTCTGTCCGTCCGTCCGTTTGTCTGTATCTAATATATAAAATTCTCGTGTCACCAGGTGCGTTGCCAAACTCCTCCGAAACGGCTCGACCGGTTTTCATGAATTATAAATAAGGGGAAACCCTTATTCTATTGTTCAAAAATCAACAAATAATTGTTAGTTCCTATAAATAAATGTTAACATATTCCTTCAGAGTTAATTTGAATTCTTCTCTTGTTTCTGATGCCTCCCCCTTCAAATACTAAGTTTGTAATACACAAATCATATCCTTTCATTTGGTACCCCACTCGTATATATTCGCTTCCTATCGTTTATTAATCTCCTCTTTCATCCCTAAATAACTAGTCAAGGGCTAAATCATTTTTTTTTTGAAACAGGCCGAAACACTCTCCACTAAGAAATATTTCAAACAAAAACTTTATAATTCAATTTCATGTCAAAAATTACAACGTTTTCGAAATGAGCTGATACTTTTTGAACCGATTTTCAACAAACATAGCTACGAACCACCGTAAGGAAACTAACTTTCGAATGAATAAAACGGCATCGAATTCGGTTCATCCGTTCGAAAACTACGATACTAAAGAGAAAAACACACACAAGCAGATATCGACGTCAAACTTATAACACTCCTCTGTACGTCGGGGATTAAAATCAAATATTTCTAGGCCAAAATTCAACATATTATATGCAGCTCTATTAACTCCGACAAAGGATTGATTGATAAAACTTTATTGCACAGTAAATAAAGGACCTCTTTAGACTATACATGAATTTGCTTAATATATAAAAATATGACAGTGCAAAGGCCTTATTGCTAAAAGCAATCTCTGACAGACAACCTTATGGTATAGGAAAAGACGAGAACGAGATCGGGATAGTGCAAAAATGAAAAAAAAAAATAGTACTTAGACTATACATACTACATAATATATACTTAAATTAAAATATATATTTATGTATACATAAATCTATATATATAAATATAAATAATAAATATTTACAGGACTATATGACACACGGACGTCTGTTCCTAAGGTAGACAACTTAATGCCTGTGTTATAGATATACCTAACAATGTCGTTGTACAAAGAATAACAATTTGTTTTATTGTGGCTGTGGCCGAATTTCGACCAGCTGGCCATATTATACAGGTGACTGGTGAGACACTTGGAAGATTTAAGGAGAGTACTCGCTAATTGATTCTCGCTATGATTTTGTATGAAAAGTAGGTTAGCTTAATTTTTGACCAAATTTCCTTAAAATTAGTTAAACTGTGGCCTTACGTTCTGTGGTTAATGTGCATGTCAAAAAAGTTAGTTCGTAAATGCATTTGCCAGCGTCAAAAAAACTCGTCCGTTGTAAAAAAGATTTAATGACGGCTGTCAGTCGGAATTAAACGCGATATCAATTATTAAAATTAATTCTGTTCATTTTTAGGCTATACATATTAAACAAAAAAGCGATTAGAATGAGTTATATATGTATTTTCGCCTGTTCTAAGCCAGGACTAAAGTGTGAAGGGAATACGGACCATCATCGTGCGTCCATGCTAGTATGTTCATTCGTTCCGTAAATAATTAGTTAACTTTCTTTTAATCTCACGTAGTAGTTAATTGATATTTATATTTAATGTTATTTTTTTTCATCATATGTGTGATGTGGTCCTCGAGTATCGTAGCTGTCTAACCAGTCAACCTGTCTAAATCTTTTTGGTTATTTCTCTAAATTTATTTAGATAATCTAGCAGATTCAAATTTCATATCGAATGAGCTATATAACGGGCTTTATCTCTATTTTTAACCTCCGACGCAAAAAGAGAGGTGTTATAAGTTTGACGTGTCTGTCTGTCTGTGCGTGCGTGTGTGTGAGTCTGTCTGTCTTTGGCATGCATCATAGCTTTCGAACGGATGAAGCGATTTCAATTTAGTTTTTTTTTTTCTATTAAAAGTGACTTATGTGCGAGTGTTCTTAGACATGTTTGATGAAAATCGGTTGAGCCGTTTAAAAGTTGTGGGGGGTGAAAGAAATCTGAAATAAAACCGGCCATTTCAAGGCTTACCAAAATGATTAGAGGTATTGGTAATCCACTTGTGGCCATCTACGTACGAGTTTATTTATGCAAGGTAGCGTCAAACCTTTTCGGGCGCGAGAGTGAATGTTTTTTCTACGATAACTTGAAGGAATTTCTAGAAGAATATCAGCAAGTAAGTTAAGAGAGTTTTATTATTTTGTTGTATGACAGATGTGCTCTCTTCTTGGGGGAGCTTAATTAGTAACTGGCATTTGAGTCGAGCGAGCTAGATTATTAGAGATAAAATAAAAAGGAAATTATGAAATACAACAATATGTCAAGACAGCTAAATCACCCAGCAGAAAGTATAACGTTACCGTATGTTATAAGTGTGTTCCAAAAAGCGATCGCGATTATTATTTATTTATGTACTACAAAATTACAAAGTAAGTGGAACTTATAAAATATGTTTACAAAGGTACACTTATCTATTAAAGAGATCTCTTCCAGCTACCTTAGAGTGTGAGTAAAAAATAAACAAATAAACTATGATGATACATAATATTTGCAATATTATTATATAGAAGTGGAAACTGGATTGGTTTAGATTGTAAATTAATGTTAATCAATTTTTTATGAATTACTGTACTGTACTAAAAAAAAGTAAAATAAATAAATAAATTTGTAATATTCTTTTGCTATAAAAACGTTAATTTCTGCAAAACAAATAATTTTTTTTTTGGCAGTACATACTTGCGAAGATTATAAAACCATTTTTGAAAATTTGTCGTCGTGTCTATTGTTAAAGTTGTACGGTATTTCTAGGTGTTCCATCCAGCTATGGGGTCACCTTCGGCTTCGACATCGTCTGTTCGGTCGTCTACGTTTAATCGGAGTATACTCTGCGGCAACTTGAAATCTTAGGCGATGTTGACGCGGTACTCAAGACCATTTGATGATCAAAGTACATTTGTAAGCACAAATAGTAATAACAATGTAAATAATAAAATAACAACATAAAACGAAAATAACTTACTAAATATAGTCGACCACATATTTCTTCAACATACTCTCACCTACTTGATAAAGTATATATATTAATATATAAAGCTGAAGAGTTTGTTTGCTTGAACGCTTCAGTCTCAGGAAGTACTGGTCCGAATTGAAAAATCCTTTCAGTGTTAGATAGCCTATTTATCGAGGAAGGCTATATAAATATATAGGACTATATGACACACGAACGTCTGTTCCTAAGGTCCAACTTAATGCCTGTATAGGTAACAGCCGCCTGTTATACACAATTTTTTTTTTTTGTAAAAATATAAATACATACATATGGATACTACACCCAGACTCGAGGCGGGAATCAAATCCACGACCCCGGAGTAGAAGGCAGGGTCATTGCTCACTGCGCTAACGGGTCAGTCATAGGTTCTATGCCATCACGCTAAAATTGAATCTGTTTTTTTACCTCATATTATGCGAACGAAGACATGGGCGCAAGCGGTGTTATATATGGTGTTCAGGATACGGTCACTACATAGTAACGTCTATCACAAGATACACAATCTAACACTGATAAAGTCAATCATAATGGACAATCTCTGGATAGCAGAGAGATAGAGAGATATGGACACTTTTTTGTTATTTTTAAGATTTCGATCGAGTTATGAAGGAGAATTTGCTAATTTTTCAAGATATTAATTTCACTTCCAGGTTTTTACTAATAGCATATAACATATAACAATCATTGTTTGTATGTCTTAATTGGTTTTTACTAATTAATGACACAAAATTCAAAATTTAAAAAACCCCCGATACTTTACTACAGTATGTTCGTTGAATTCAGTACATTTATCCCCTGCAACGTACCCCCCCCCCCCTCCCCCGCCCACAACCCAATTTTGAAAGCAACAAATACACCCCCTTAATTTCAGGAAATCTCAAAAACCCCGGGACGTATTATGATGAAACTTGGCAGGCAGGTCTTTTATAGTTAGTGGAAATTCGCTAGAAACAGTTTTTTCATAGGGCCCGATTGAGAAGTTACTGGTGGTTCACCTAAGTGACTAAACTTAGTGTTCACCAAATCCCTTATAAACAATATTAAAAACTGTTTGCCATGAGAACAGTGTGTAGTTAAGTGCTTTAATATTTTGATGAAAGTTCCTAATTAAAAAAAATTAGCTAAGGGTTATTGTTAGAAATTAAAGTAATGCATAAACAAGCAAAGAAAAGCCTTTCAACTAATTGACGTGCAAGCGACTTTCGACCTTAGTTTGGCAAACCAATTTCTTGGTCGACTATACATCACACTCCATAACAAAAAAGGGAATTCTCCTTACGAGAGATGTCAATCGTGCTATTTAATAAACACATATAAAAGTACAACCGAATTAAAAGCATTCCATTTTTAAATGTATTCTTTAATATTCCTTCATTAAGGAAAATCCGAACCCGTAACCTAATTAAATTTAATAAAGGTCAGAGGAACGAATAGCTATTTTAAGACCGTTAAATGATCTAATTAGGAAAACCTAGATGACTTCATCTGACGCCACAATATTAATTGACTACGTAAGTAAGGTTCAAAAGTCAAAATATACTGGTAATTTGAATATATGTACTTGTAAGTACATTATAAGACAGAATGGGGAGGTTGTAGCTTAATCCGTGGTTGAGTCGATCGCTAGTAAGTAGCTCCCCTTCAACACGGTAGATGTGGTCCGCGTCATAAGAAAAAGCGTTTTAGGAGTATTCTCGTACAACACGCTTGTACGACCCCGTATAACGCGTTATGTGCAAATGATTCACGTTTAAATTTTCTCGTTAGAAGGGATTTAAATCGAATATTAAGAAAAAATCTATATTATGAACGAAATATCCGTATTTATTAAACGTGGTTAATAGCTGTCAAAGAAGACATAAAGAGCTGCGATCTTTTACAGCAGAATGTCCGGGATAGAGCGAAATGGGAGGAAGAGATCAGGAAAGCGACCCGGTCACAAGACGTGACTGACGCTAAGAAGAGGTAGAAGAGGAAGCTAAATATACAGGACTTTATGACACACTGACGTCTGTTCTTAAGGTAGACAATTTGATGCCTGTGTTATAGGTAACAGCCACCTGTTATACTCAAATGTTTTATTTTTGGAAATATGGATAATACAGCCAGACTCGAGATGGGAATCGAACCCATGTCCCCGGAGCGGAAGGCAGAACACTGCCCGCTGCACCAACGGGCCAGTCAAAGCCAAGCCGAGCTGTTTTATCCCCCTGTTCGGGAAAGGTCTCCCCGAGTTTTTTCTATGTATATGTATGTACGTATATTCTGGGTCAGCACAAACCAATATTAATATTATTTTTAATTCGCCTGTAATGTCTCACTGCTGGGTTCAGGCCTCCCCCCTCCTGGATCACTCTCCTTTATCCTGAGCCATCCCAATACACTCCTAATAATAATAGTCTAATAATACTCCTAATAATACTAAAGTTATTTAAGCATAATAATACTATGTTATGTTAATCTATGCAATTAACTGTAAGTTGATTCACAGAACTGTTTATTTTGGAGTCATGTGACACGTAACTGCGGCCACAATTAAAAAAAGGTAAAACTAATCTGTGCTTCATAATCCTCAACGAAATCAGCGTTTATATCTGATTACAAAAATTGAGTGGTGTGAGTGTCTTAATCCTTAAAAATCAGAAATAATTGAAACAAAAATGTATTAATCATTTTGATAACTGTAATGGTGTTACGATACATGACAGGAAATGTGCTAGGAGATTTATGACCAAAACCAATACAAATTAAGTGATTGATTCGAAATTAATACTGCTTGGTCACCTTTTGCGCGACGAAACATATTTAATATCCTTCAAAAATTTATGTTATAACTAGCGAACCTGACAGACGTTGTCTTTCGGGTCCGCTATTTAGGCTCGTCTCTTATCAGCCAATTAACAAATCTCCTTTACGTCTTTTCCATAAAACCTGATACTGGCGGAATGTTTTAC
>JANCMC010006173.1:1106845-1160854 GCA_024363005.1 Charaxes varanes
GCTCGTCTCTTATCAGCCAATTAACAAATCTCCTTTACGTCTTTTCCATAAAACCTGATACTGGCGGAATGTTTTACGAAATAACCCGCGACTTTGCCCGCGTGAAATAAGGTCAATAATTTTATCGTTATATAGCCTTTCGCGATAAATGGACTAGCTAATACTGTAAGAATTTTTCAATTCGAACCAGTAGTTCCTGAGATTAGCGCATTCAAGCAAACAGACATACAAACTCTTCAGCTTTATATTCAAATTCAAATGATATTTTATTCAAGTAGACTTTTACATGCTCTTTTGAAGTTGTATTAGTATAGATTAGTATTAGTATATAGTATAGATAATTTTACATAGCAAGCTTCGCCCAGGCATCAAGGGGTACTCTAGAACGTCATCTATTTGAACTATGTATGCTGTAGTGTCGAACAAATCTGAATTTTTTATTTTTATACAATCTTTTCCTTTAAACACTTTGTCAGAAATAAGGGAGATGAAACGAAACAACCAGAATTTATTTCGGCCCAGTCGTTGGGGAGTTTTAGGCTGACTAACGAACAATGATTGATTCTATATATATAAAGTGAAAGACTAATAAGATATCGTCAATCGCATTAAGGTTGAAAACAACGTCAGTAATAGAACTTTTCTTGGTCGCCTATTAAAATAATCTGCAATTAATTATCTGTTGTTATCCTAATTAAAACAATTACATAATTTTAAATCGTACTCTATCAAGATTATGAAATTTATCTATTGTATGAGTCATTTTTTATTTAATTACAAAGACAGCATTCCTCTGCGGACTGTCTAGGGTATAGGTATTTAAAAATATACATATACCCTAATAAGGAAACTAAATTATGTAATAAGTAAAAAGAGCACTTTACATATTTTAAATCCTTTAGTTGATGCTCCTGCTTAGAAAGGCAGCATTAATTTTTCAGTGCATCTATGTATGTATGTCTAATTTACGTTTATATTTATGTCTAATGAGTGTAGTCAGATAGTGAGTAATTTTGTGAGTGAGTATGTAACTGTTGTATATATATGTCGTATATAATAATTAATTTTATTTAAGGATGTTAATTAATACTCGAGATCGCCAACTGGTCGTAATTCGTACACAAACATTAAGATTTGCGAGCCACATGTGCCGGCCCTGGCCATATGCTTATTTACAGCTATAGATTTAATATACCGGTGTACATGATCGGCATGATCGTATGTAATAGCACATACGGTCATTGCGACTACCCTATGATAGAAACTTATAGTAAAGTATATATATATGTGTGTTTGTAAATAGTTCGGCATTGGTGTGCGTGAGGTTTTATTTTAATAATTTGATGATTTTTGGAAAGGATTTATTTAAAAAAAAAAACATTTGCACACCATCCTCTAAGTCTTTATAAACTATAATTGCGCCAAATTTCATACTTCTCCGTCCATGCAATTTTCATACAATGGTACCCAACGTTTTCACTTCACGTAGTAATATAAGTGTGGATTGTCATCTACTTATTAAAAGTGGCAAACTCCTAAGTTTTTATTATATACTTTTGCTTCAAGATGTATTAAAAAAAAATTCAAAATACAAATATTTTTATTGTACTTAAAGCAATCTTTGTTTCCATGGAAGTCAGTCTTAGCTCTCATAGTCAAATAAACTATGTTCAGGCAGATGTGTATTTTTAGGAGGATGTTAGACCATGGAATAGAATGGAGCTAAAATCAAGGAATGCCAACAAAATCAGTAAGTCCGAAATTATCAACTTTTGTTTAAAATGATTGAAACCTACATTTGAATTTCATTCGTTGATAAAACGCCATTTCGGCAAAAGGCTCTGATATCAATAAAACGGTTACACCTGTCGAAATGTTATAATTGTTTATCATCTTATCTTATCACTATCAAATGATAGCGGTGACATATACTGCTCAACAGATCTGTGAAACGCACGCTATTCGGGGCTGCTTTGTTTTAAATGCTTTTATAGTGATACGCTCATAAGTGAAGGTGATAAGAAGTGAAGGGCTTGAGTGGTAAGTAATTACTTCTTGTGTTCCGATCTTCGATCACCTATACATTGTATTGTTGATCGAAGGTTCCGATATTAAAATCGTTAAGAATCGACGTGGGAGCGTTAATTAATACAATGGCATATTCATTTGCGCTACATACATTTCAGAAAATTACTTTAAAGGGGTGTTTAGAAGGTTAATGAAAGAATAATTACGATACTATGTATTCCTATGTAATCTACTCCTGTTACATTACTAACAAACGCATCTATGAATGTTACGCACAAACATTGATCTTAGTTTTTTAGAGTACGAAATCTAGGACAAAATTGCAGAATTTATTTGAGCTTGTATTTTATCATAATAGAGCATAAACTGTACAAATATTAAAAGATTCTTTAAGTTTGATGTTTCACATTATGAGTATCAAGTTTCGCAAGTTTTCGCATGCAAATATTTGTTTTAAAATTTTTGCCTCTCCCGCAATCTTATAGTCATTAATAAGTTCTATGTAATTGATATCAGGTTTCTCTGACCTAAAAGCTAGTAACATAATGAATATAACATTTCTAAATATCATATGCGTATTCTATTGTTGCTTTTCAATAGATATTACTTAAATGTATCGTTTTAACACTGATATTGTTTATTGTCCACATTATCTGTTCGTCGTACTTGTTGAGTAAGACGTCGTATGTAAACTTTCCTTTATATGAGTCATTCTATTTCTTTGCTTTAAAATAGAACACGTATTTGAAATAAAATATCTTGTTATGTAAAGAATGTATATCATATTTGCGTTCTGCAATTAACTATTGTCATAATTCAGTTTTGACTAGATTAAGGGACCGCATATATATTGTATACGATCATGGGCATACTGCATGCTTCCAGTTTGCCCATGGAAGAACATCTTTAAGTTCCAAGTTCCATCTTTAAGTCCCGTGTAATGGAAACTTATCCCACTAATAAGTATTTTAATCTTTTCAGGTGTTCAAAAAACTCACATTAATGAGTTAGGGGAAGGTGCAGAAAAAACTTCAACATGTTAGCAGCTTCCATAACAACGCTCACACCGCGTATGCGGTTTAACTTCTCCAAGCCGAGGATCGATAATATAGTTTTCAAGTTTCACTACAAAGTTACAGTGACGTTGCTTCTGGCGTTTGTGATTCTAGTGTGCGCGAGAGAGTACTTTGGAGAGCACATCAAATGTATCTCCGATCAAGGAGTCCCGGACCATGTTATCCAAACGTACTGTTTCTTTATGGCTACATTTACAATTGTAAGTGGTTTTAATAATAATATAATCTTATACTAATCTTGCTTTGCCCAACTCGTACCCACTTAAGTACCCTTATAACACGGTGCTCTTATAAGTCATTAATATTGTTCTATAATATTATAGAACAATAATAATATTATATTCTGCGTATTCGGGGCCCTCCAAGTGCGTTGTACGAGAATAATCCTGCAAAGCGTTTTCCTGTAATGTGGAATAAACCTACCGTGCTATAGGGGGCATTACTGTATTTTATAAGCTTACGTCAAGTACGCATGTACTTCATTAGAATGAACGTACTACGTTGTTTACTGAATGTAGACAATTATCTTTCTTCCAAATACGCAGTAATGTTATCATTAATTATAACGGTCGTGCATTAATAACTCACTTTGCGCTCAGTGCAACGATCTGCAAGTCTTTCAACTACAACGCTGTCTGTTTCCATTTTTTAAACTTGTCTTGCTAAATAACAATTGTATTCAAGTTTTACAATTATTCGCGCCATTTGTTTCTTTTTTTTTTCGATTTTATTCAGTCAATTTTTATTCTCAGCCAGTGTCTTATCTATCCAATGCATATAGCATATATAAAATTTAATGACAGACATTAAACCTCTTTTGTAAATTCATATAAAAATTAAAAACATTGCAGTAATGAAAGTTCATAGAACATTAATGCCCTCTTTTTGAACCAAGCAGAAAAGACGTCCTTATTGACCAGTAATATAGGCATAACATTACTGCGTAATTGGATGAAAAAATTACATACGAAATTAAGGTACCAGATGAAAATTATTTACCAAATTAAAGTACCAGAAGCGTTTGGTCCACCATTTGTACAAGATACACGGAGATTTCGGGGTTAATCCGAGATTGTTCAGCGCCGACTTTAAACAGGTAATTAAGCATCAGGTAACAGCAACGTAAGTCTCAGTCGGGGGCTGCAGATTAGGTAATCTCCAGACTACGTGATCTGCAACAACGGCCAAATTATAAATGACTAGCGTGCCTTGCTTGGCAGAACTTAGTTTTGCACATAAGGATTGTTTAGACTAGTTCTAATCTGCGACTCTGTCTGCGTTCTCCTTATTTACCTTAAATAATAAATGTAGTTTTAGGTAATCACTATACTACAAGATTACCTGATATTAACCGGCCAATTTATAAATGACTAGCGTGCCTTGCTTGGCAGAACTTAGCTCTGCACATAAGGATTGTTTAGACTAGTTCTAATCTGCGACTCTGTCTGCGATCTCCTTATTTACCTTAAATAATAAATGTAGCGTTAAGAATAATGAACATTTAAAGTAAATTAGCATTTTAAATTGAATGTGGAATTAGTAAACAACTGCAAGTTAATTTATTAAATCACTCACAAGAAGTGAAATTAGGTTACTTGTAAATGGAGGCCTTATTAAAAATAGATCATATTATAACAAAATTGTATTTAGTATTAAACCAGCTGTAACTTCAGCTTCACCTGCTTGATTTCAGTGATTTTGTAAATTTTGGGAGTTTTTAATTTATTATAAAAAAACCTAGTTATTTTTCTAAAATTGAAGTAGGCTATGTTGTTTATTGCCTTGCAATATCAGCTATCAGGCAGTGAAAGTCCTGTCAAACTTGATGCAGCTGTTTGGGACATTTCCCGGAACAAACAGACATACAGACAAAAGAATTTGACTTGCATTTTTGCTCTATGTAACATATATGTACATGTAGTCATATGCAATTGGTAAAAAAAATAATTCCTATGTTACAAATAGACACTTCAATTTTACTTATATGTATAGATTAAATAACCTTTTTTTTCCTTAATTCTGATTACAAGTTAACAATAGTAAAGTAAAAGGAACTTAATAGTCATAAAAAGTCTGAAGTAAATATAAAGCAGTTTCTTTGTTACTAAATTATTATATAATATGGAAAACTATATAATTGGTCATTAATTTTATATAATTTTACATAATAATATATAAAATTCGAATAATTGACGTTTGTTGTTTATTTTTATTTAACCTTAAATGTAGTTCCTAAAATTAGTGCAGTATAATATTTTAAAAAAATTAAAGAACCACAGTAACATAAGAAAAAAGTCCTTTTAAACTTTCAAGATTTTTAAAATATTTTGAAGAAAATGTAATCCTATATATACAGGAATTATAATCATATAATTATAGAAGATTATATGTATATAATTATAATTCCTGTATATATTAAAAGAAGTATAATTTCCATAGAACATATAATTGATTGGAAACGACAACATCCAGCCAATAATAATTATTGGCCATGCAATAATTATCATTGAATATTTTAATTAGATTCCGAGGAGCGTTAAATTGGATTGTTATAACTGTTTTCTGAGGCATATTTTTCTCATTGAAGATTTTCTTCAAAATTATCATACAAACACGAGACATAATAAGGATATAGTGAGAAGGAAAATAGAAGCTTACCAAACTTTCTCAAAATAACATATACTTCTTCAATTTATATCGATGCTGGTTTTAAAGAATAAGTGAGCATTTGTTCACCACGTGTCTGGTCTGGTCTGTCAGGACTGACAAGCAATTGTTTTCTTTAAAGACGAGACCTGGATGCCGTCAGTTTTTATTATTACAAGTGTTTAGTCAATATATAGTTAAATTGTACCTAGTATTAATATTAACTATAATTGCATGAACAATTGCAATTTTTGTATGTGACTATCCACGTGTAAGGAATTGAAACCTAAAAAAAAATCAAAAAAAAGGAAATAAAAGGAAATGAAAAAAAAAAGTGTATGATTTTTGCACTTTGGATCGCAGATAAATAATTTTAAATTCATCAAATATACACTTTTATCTCTTAATAAATGCATCGTATAATTATTATTTTAAATTATGTCAAGGTGGGCTAAAAATTTGCAAATATACATATTTGTATATAAATATATTCTATACTAATATATAAATCTGAAGAGTTTGTTTGTTTGTGTGTTTGCTTGAAAGCGCTAATCTCAGGAATTACTGGTCCGATTTAAAAAAATCTTTCAGTGTTAGATAGCCCATTTGTCGAGGAAGTTTATATGCTATATATCATCACGCTAAAATGGAATCTATGTTTTTTTACCTAATTATAAGCGGACAAAGTCGCGGGCACAGTTAGCTCATAATAAAACATTATTCTATTCATGGTCCGTTGAAGGGAAAAATTCTAATACAGAATCTATCTTTCTACCCAGGAATTTAAATGGGACTGCTTCAGCGATGGTAGAAACACGATGACCTCCTATCGTGAGTTCCGGATCCTAAGAGGTGAATTTGGTGTCCCGTCTACTCAAATTAAAATACGTATTATGAGCTGATTTTCTCAAACATTTTTAATGATTTGTAAGCGTTGTTCGTATTTATTTGTAAGTCTTTCCTTGATGAAAATGCAAAAAGGCAATACAAACTGAACTACTTTGACTTTGATACTTGGCACCAAAGATCTCAAAAACAGAGCGCTGGAAAACAAAACGCTTAAATACGTTATGAAACTTATTGTACGTGAAAAGTAAGGGTGACCTTACTTTTCACTTGCAATAAGTTTAAAATTCCAGCGCCCGCGCAAACGCGCTCAGCTTAGACGGAACACTGTACCTATGGGACTTTGTCTATACTGAGCGATGTTAGTCAGTGATCACATAATATCTTTTCATTACTGTCTTGCTACATCTTCAAACACATAGAGTTAGCGAAAAATTTAGGTACCTTGGTATAAATGTTTCAGTCTTAAAATGCACGCCGTCTTACTACTTAGTGGCCACTTTTACTTGTGTATGTGTGCAGCGTTTTTATTGTAAGCTTAAACTCAACTACGTGCTGTAAGACAATTAAGACAATGGCGTTAATGAGCTAGCGTGTTTGCGTCTACACGCTGTTTTGCATATAGAGGTGAAATTACGGAGGGTTGTGCATTTTTAGACAGTTTGCTCCTGAACACATTGCAGACATTAGATGTAGAGTGCAGCGTCCAATCCGATAACAAGTGAAATTATCTAACTGGGTCTATTGTGAGAGTTTCTGTAATGTGTGGCTCCTATTAAAACTGGCAGCAGAAACAGCGCGCAAGCATTAGGTTTTGAATATAATTTAATTAAGATCGTTTATCTTTATGTACTCATCTTGTCATGTATATATTTCGACAGATAAAGGAAGATCTATCACCAGGAAGTAAACTCCCAGGTGGAAGATCTTCCTAGTTTATATTTATATAAAAAAATAATATAATTTAATATCAAAAAAGTTCCAGTAGCGAAACTTTTCGAGAAAACTCATATGAATTATTTATGAAAACCAACACAACGTGAACGTAGCTGAAATAGTTAGTGGAGATCTTCAAGGAATAATTAGCAGTAACTGACAGATATAACAGCAATGGAAAATCAAGTTACATCAACAAAACCGTTTAATGTACGTTATTGCATGTAGGCCAAACCACTTTGGACTGGCAACACCGAAATTATCAGTTATATTAATCCAAAGTAAAATAACACGTTGTCACGCTACATAACACAAAGTTCATGCTGCTGGAAGATAATGTTAGCTGTAAGTAGGCAATTACTTAGCTGATAGAAACACCCATTACTTAAGAAGTCCTAGATTTAAATCATCCAGTACTTACAAAGTTCTGCAATCCTAGTACAAATTTTGTTAGTTTTGCACCATATAGGCCAACCCCCATATAAAAAATGGAATAGTCCAACGGTAGCCAGGATGAAATCCGTAAAATGTCCAGTTTGAAACCAAACGCCGATGAGATATTATCGCACCCACTGTTAACCCAAGCACTTAATTAACTTTAGTAGGATGGGAATCTGAAATCCTACTAATATTATAAACACGAAAGTTTGTACAAATGGATGTATGGATGTATGTTTGAAGCTCTTTCACGGAAAAACTACTGAATGGATTTTAATAAAACTTTACACTTACATGGTTTATAGATCAGAATACCGCATAGGTTATAAAGTATAAAGATATTGCGTGAATTGTCCAAAATATAACGATAAATGTCAAGTAAGTAGGAGAAAATTCTTCTAAAAGTATTAATTAAAATAAAACTGCCCAAAAGCGTGTCAAGACACGCTTATATAGAAGGGTTCACCCTGGAACTAGCCTGGGATAGAGGAGTAAATTGGCAACTGGTTCCACAAAGACGTTGTACGAAGCAGGAATCCTTAACAACAGTTGTGGATATATAGTGTTAATCTATAACTTTTTAGTGAAGAATGCACAGTGCATTTTCAGAATTAATGTAGTAAAGAGCGGTTAATAATGAGAAAGTGAATTGGTAGAGTGCCAACAGCGGTTAGTAGAAAATTGTGCGAATGAATACATTGTCAGCCATGTATACTTGGATTGTGTTATTTTGGAAAATAAAACGATAAATCTTGTTGATTACGTCTGTAAAATAGAAACTGTAATCGAAAATATGTATAAATCACAAAAAAAAATATCCAGGGCTATATGACACACGGACGTTTGTTCCTAAGGTAGACAACTTAATGCCTGTGTAAGTTAAAATTTCTTAGGTTTTTCGCGACCACTGCCACCCGCATTTACAGAAGGCTCGCAGAGTGCTACCGGGCTTTGAGAAATTATTGTGGCTTCTTTAGGGTTCCAAGTCCTTCAAGGAACCCTTATAAATCTTGCTTTACCCATCTGCCCATCCGCTAGGTGTTCCCCCTCCCCCCTAGCATTTTCAAACATTTAAATGTAGAGACTTGAAATTTTCCTTGTTGATAGGACATGCTAATATCCTACTAGGAAAATTACTTTTAGCGAAATCAAGAAGTAGAAGAGAGTTTTTCTAGGGTTCCGCACTCCCAGAAGCAACCCTTATAGTTTCGCTCTGTCCGTCTGTCTGTCCGTCCATCTGTCCACCCCCAAGTTGGCACAATCAGATACGAAACCCTTCTATATAGGCGTGTCTGGACTCGCTCTTGGGCACTTATTATTAAGATATGCGTTTTCTTCTAGATCCTTACGTCAGAGACAGAGTCTACAGAGACGTGGAAATTCATTCCAATTTAGGTAACATGGTTCAAGTTTCAAGTTTTGGCGGCAGATGTCCACGGGCGTCGGTAGGCACTTCGGTGCCTGCTGCCTGCTCGTCTGCCCCCTTGTAACATAAAAAAAAAAAACAACAATGGCACGAGACACCAATAACAAGTCCCATCGGCAGCAAGCGCGGAGCAAGAATGAGTTCGCTCACGGAGTGCTTTGCTGTCTTTATAGACAACCCCTCCGTGACAGCTGTCACACCACTTTGTTTACGCGATCGTGTGACGTCACATGACCACGCCTCTCGCATAGTCGTTTTGTTCTAAGTATATTATAACATTTTTCTGTACCATGTCTAAAGATATGCAACATTAGTTAGAGCTTACTTCAAAAATAAGTTTTTAATAAGACGAAAACGAAATGGCGGACTTTTGTTGAAAATTCCCTGAGCTGTCCGTCGTGTAACGAATTCCAAAAACTTTCTTGCAACTTTTGCAACGTCACTTTTCTTATTGCAACTTTTGCCTTATTTTGAAGTTTCTTCTTCTTCTTCACTTGTTAATACTTGAAGCTATAAAGTCAGAGGCAAACGTGAGAACCATATTTGCTCACGATTTCAATCATTTTGAAATTTATTTTATATTTCGTATTTGTTGGTACACAATTCTTTCACTATTTTTCTTGATCACGCTATAACTTGGGAACGGCTAGACCAATTGGGGTATTTTTTTTTTTAATAAGTCTGTGGAAAGTTTATTTTTTTAATTTAATTTATTTTGTCGAACCAACAGCATTTTACAATAAATAATAAGTGTACAATTATGGAGTCCTTAAACTATGTAAAACACTTTTACACGCACGTACAGCGTTAAAATACATAATGAGTACAACAAATTAAAATTAAAAATTATACAAAACTAAATATTATTAAAAAAAAAGACAATACGAAAACATAAATATGAGTATGTTATAATATAAATTAATCAACTTGGGAACTTGAGAAAAGGCATGTGATGTTTCTTTCAGCATTACACCGATTTTCCCTCGTATTCATTCGCGGATTAAAGCAAAGTAGTTTAGTTTCTCATGCACCTAATTTTACTAATAAACTTTCCAGAATAGTGGGAATATATAATTGTACTTATTTAGCTAGTCTATATATATAAATTGAATTGAAGTGTCTGTTTGTAACGTCAATTTTTTTTTCTTCACTAATTGCGTATGTATACGATATCTAACGTTATTAAAAAAAAAAAACCAGTGTGCTTTAGACTTCACAACTGAAGTAAGACTTCTTTATCTCCATATGTTCGTATGTATATATGTCGCAGTCAAAGAGCTCAATTGGCGGTTCATTTAACAGCCTTTCCTCTTTACTAAACGTTGCATTCAACTAGCTTCTTGAATGATATTCAGCCATTTGATCAAACATCTAGGCAAATGACTCGGACCGATGACGTTTCATTATTCGCCTAGTCTGTTCAAAGTTTAATGAAAAATAGTACAACGGAACAGTGTAGTGACGATAAAAAACTAACACTGGCAATCCGGGAGTCCCAACAGAAGTTAATACGAATCGACAGAAGTGTCGGTAACAGTGCCATCAGTCAAAGGTGAAAGCCGAGGGTCGATAAAAGTATGTGTAAAAACGAAAGTCGATAAATGTCAATAAAGGTCAATAAACATTGATGAAGTCGACAAAAGTCGATAAATGTAGAAAGAAGTCGATAAAGGCCGATTAAGTCGATCAAAGTAAGTAAAATTCAATAAATATCGATAAAGACGATAAATAATCGTTAAAGTCGGTAAATGTCGATATAGGTCGATAAAAGTAGGTATGAGTTGATAAATAGTTGAAGAGCGATAGACATCGATATAGTCAATAAAAGTAGGTAAGTCGATATAGGTCGATAAATGTCGTTTAAAAGTTGATAGTTATCTGTGACCCTGCCTTCCGCTCCGAGGGTTGTGGGTTCGAGTCCCGCAGCATATGTTGATCTAATGAAGTTTGCATGGGTTAGGTGAAAATATCTTCTATGGTTTGAAGATTTTGAATACAGAATTTTAACTGCCGTTTGCTTATTGTAGTACTTACTCTATTCCTAACGTGTACGGTTTAAGAATTTATTTTATCAAAAGATTTACAATCGCTTATGGAGAAAATACAATATGAAATAGTATAAGTAAAAGTAGACATATTGGTTGATTAGCATGTGACGTGACGTGACATTTTGTTAAGATAGAGTATTTGTAAAATATATATCACTCTGTAATCTCTGGTTTATTTCTGTAATCTTGCGTTTTCGGATTTCTGTGCTATCAGATTTATATTTACATGGTTTAATTACAGATATATGCTTTTTTCTGTACTAGTGAGAGTGCGAATTTCTGTAATTGCATCAAATTCGCTATTTTCCGATGTCCTATTTCTGTAATCACATACAAGTAATCACAAACACACTTGTGTTTAATGAACTTTGATTGTAAGATTGTGTTAATTTAAAATCTATATATTAAATGAACGTGAAGGCTATCGGTACTATTTTGTGAAATTTAGTCCAGTTATAGTGTATGCGCAGGAAGGCGTGAAAAAGCTAATAATTGTATATAATAAACACATTATTAAATTAAAACATCACGCACACCAATGCCAAACGGTTTACGCACACATTTGTATATTTTATTATTGAATTATGTCAAAGCATAATCGTGACAACCTTATGTTATATTAATTGTCAAATAAAACAACATGTCGTTCTGCTCTGCATTTGATACGCAAAAAGGTTTATGGCCTCATTTCGATTAGTCAGCGATCTTTAGTATAAATTATATTTTAAAAAAGATAATTTTACAGTTAGATTTAAGCAGCAAGTATTTAAAATTTAGGGGTTTCGTACAAGTTTATTCGTGGCCATTAAGCCGTCGATCTGTTAAGGGGTAAACTGTGGCGAACGGATGATAGATTGGTGACCCATTCTAGCACTGGTTTACATTAGGCATCCGTCCTCCTCCGTATTTCGGAAGGCACGTAAAACAGTGAGCGTTAATTAATGTCACTGAGTGATAATAGACCTGAGGTTGCAGTGATTGTGGGAGTTCCGAGGACGACGTCAGATGGCAATCGGTCAACATAACTCGCTTCATAGTCACATCCTCTAAAACCTAAGTAGACCCTGGTACTAGACCGGGATAACGCTAAGAAGAAGAAGAAATTAGAAGTAAAAACTAAAAATTAAGACGAATTCGCTTCAGGTTATTCTTCTTCTTAATTTACTTTAGGTTAGTAATTAGTACTATTCTTGGTAACCAATTACAGATGCGCAATACTTCAAATCGGGGCTGTAAAATTGTCTATGCCTATATCATGAGTCGAACAGTCAATAATATAATCTATGCACATTTATCGCAGAATTATCTCTGAACTATTATCATTACAGGCAAACGTACCTATTTTTGAATAACAACTGCAAACAGTGTAGTTTAAGAATCCAATTCCCGAATTTGTAAGTAAACAATAGAACCCCTGTTAAATTTATTGCCCTACGCAATTCTCTGTGAAATAGCTTATATTGCATATCGCGTTTATCACGTTTATCGGGCTGATACATTTTATTTTATGTCCCCACAAAATATCTATGGCAAGCTTCTAATTATTTCCTTTTACTAGTAGTGCTCATGGCTCCACTCATATGAATTTTTATAGTAGTACAGCTTCATATAATACTAGTACTCTCTGGTTTATTAGGGTTCCGGAACCCTTATAGTTTTGTTCTGTACGTCCGTCTGTCTGTTCGCTCGTAAGGTGCCCCCCCCCCACCAAGATTTCTAAAAGACGTAGAAACTTGAAATTTTCCATGTTGTTAAAATATGCTAATAACTCATTAGGAAAATTGTTTCAAGAACAAATTCGCAATTTTCGGTTGTCTCTTACCATCACCCTGCGCGAAGTTTGACATACATTTCTCCATCAAACACTTCAACATACAGTCCACTTCATCGTAGGTCATAATATAACCTAGAACTAGTGACCACGCAACCACCCCTAGTGCGACGTTCGCACAAATAGGTTTATAATGTTCTCAAAAAATATTTGTGTGTGTGTATAATATTTGTGCAGAAATTAACTTTTTTGTTGCAAAGGGGGATGCCATCAGCCAGCAGTCGGTAAACTCGCTCCACAGCCACTATCTCAGCAATTAGAAGAACTTGGTATTCGACCGGATTAACACTCCATAGAAGAAAGTTTATCACAGCGAGAGTTTAATTAAGGTTTCCATTCACTAGAAGCCCCTCAGTCGTACTTTACAGCATCCACATGACGATAAAAGAAGCGGTGTCGCACCTACTAAAACTCGGTTAATAATATAAAAATAAACAACCGATGCAAGGAATCCTATCCCTCTTATCCTAAAATGGTAGGAACGTGTTTTTTTATCTACCTTCGATATCTACTAATCTTGGGAACGCGCGAAAGCACTTTAACGTATCGCTAATTTGCTTTAAGCTGATTTAATTGAAGTGAGTACTTGCGGTAAAAGAGCAATTAAGGGCAGATTAAAAAATTGCGATGCAGTACACAATTGCGAAAGGTCTTGGGTTCAATTAAAAAAAAAAGAAACAATTACTCAAATCTAACCAAATGGAAAGATGTTTTATTCCAGTACACTTTTATAAACTCTTTTGAATCGTCAAATATTTTAAAGGTTGCCACTGATTCGGAAAAGACAAGCCACGTGAAGAATCAGCAAGAAACCCGTTACGTACTCTTTAAAATAGTAGATAGACAATTTATCAAGGATGGCTATGTAGGCGTAATCATCACGCTAAAATTGAACCTTTTTTTTACTAATATAAACGGACAAAGTCGCAGCCACATCTAGTATTAAATAAAAGTGCGTGACAACAAAAAATGGGTCTGTTTGGAACCCTTAATACCAGCTATAGTTAATTGATTCATTACAAATTCCAGTCTTAATATGTATTACACAAAAATGCGTGTAAACTGACAAAAACTAGTCAAACGAAGAAGCTACGTAGTTTCTCCCACAGCTAACGGAAAAGGGATATTGAGTGTTTAATACAAAAAAAATGTTAAAAAAAAAAACACACACACACAAAAAATGGTTAAAAAAACCTGTACATGTCATGTTAAGTCGTGTTTATGGGTATAACAGATTGACTTTTTGTCCAGGTACAGTCGGATCCGCGTTCTGGTGTCGACACGAATTATTTTCGCTGACAGTTTCGCGTTGCTAATTTAGCAAAACAGTGACACTTTATCTTATCAATTTTTTTTCACCTTTATCGAAGAGATCCCTTGCCAAATGAGGACTCGTTAATCTTACGTTCTTCACTCATGAGCGGGCGATATTTGTTAACGATTGATTTAGCTTAATTGTTGTCAAAACAAAGGCTGATCGTTGCCCAATTGCAATAAAAAAAATAAGAATATTCATTATATTTAAATTTGAGATGGGCACAAAAAGCTCATCAAGGCAAAAATGCCTTTGATCGCGATTTATTGAGTCGAATATAAGTATCGAATAATGTATAAAAGGCGTCTGTTACCTATAACTCAGGCATTAAGTTGGCTACCTTAGGAACAGACGTTCGTGCGTCATATAGTCCTATGTATTTATTTATTTAATGACTATCGGTGCCGATTGACAATTTCACATACATAGAAGGCTCGCAGAAGCGTTGCCGGCCTTCGAGGAATGAGTATGATTTTTTGTAAGCAACTGTACTTTTAGCAAAAAATCTAACTCACATGCAACCATCTGTCCCGGTGCGCCTACTGTGTGCCATTCAGGCGTGTCCGCTTGTCCCCTGCGACAAGATAGTCCTAGACACGGCCGCAGTTACTTCCTTCTGATGGATACACGCAACATTTTTAAATTGAAGACTTTTTATATAGCAAGGGGCAAGCGGCATACACCAGGAGAGAAATACGTTGCCGGCTTTTAAAGTGGGGTGTCAGGAAGGCTCACAAACTAAACGAAACGCGACTACAATACCATCACTTGACATGACAGCATTGCCGCCACTTCACGTCGATCTTATGTGAGAAAGATGTACTGGTATCCGGAAGCGCGTAAGCAATTCAGCTGCAGACTAAAAGGACTGCAAGCGAGGCATTACCTCTCCATAAACGATTCTAAAGTTAAGTTTTCGGGGTTTGATGATATTAAATTAAGCGACTTATCATTTCCTCACTCTCTAAAACTACACACTTTTATTACATCTAGAACTATGTCTAAATAACTAAACATACTAATCGTCTTTATTATATTGCTTCGTACGTAATGACTGCTTTTTATATTTATGTAATTACATCTTATTTCTGTCTAGAAATATTGAGACTCGCTTGTGTTGGCTCAATATTACAAGCTCACAGTTTTCCCATATGGACACTATTTTTTTCCCTATACTTCCACATAAAATTATAAGATACCAGCTTCAACCAACGACTTCATCCGCGTTGTTTTCATCAAGTAGAAATTTCGCTAGCGTGAGTTAGTTTTTATGGAGATTTTCAGTGTTTGTACTGCAGTCGTCGTCATTCGTACAGCGCCATCTAGTTTGCTTTGGTGTAACCTTTTCCACTCGAAATCATTGCCATCTTGTTATGTAGTGGCCGCTACATATCTCTCGCGGGTCGAACCTTGTCCAGATTGGTTCAAGACCGTAAGGAGTGGTGGAAGCGAGGAGAGGCCTTTACCCAGCTGTGGGAGAGAAAGGGCTGTAGGCGATGTTTGTTACATATTTGATCGGTAGAAGCTCCTGCGGCCGTCTCTTCGCCTACGTATCTACGAAATGAGCCTCTTGAGATGTAGTGTGAAGATATTGGTCTGTTTACTGACGTGGCTTTAAAAGGTTTTTTCGTTAAAAAATGCGCGTAAAAAGTTCCGTCGAGTGGTTAAAATTGAGATGAAATATGCCACCATTAATGAGTTCTTTATTGCTCCCTAACGAGATAATATTTTGAAGGAGACAGTATAAATTAATAAAATAAATAAGACTTGACATAATAATGGCTCATCCAAAAATACGTCACACGTTAGAGGGGTAACTAAGATGTGACATTATGTGACAACGGAGAGGGGTTACAAAACTTTTGTGACGCCACGTGACTATGTTGATTTTATTAAGAACTAGGTGTTACCCGCGACTTCATCCGCGTAAAATTTGGAAAAATTTTAATGTGATGAATTTTAGCCCATGATCTTCCTCGATTTATGGGCTATCTAACACTGAAAGAATTTTTCAAATTGGGCCAGTGTAGTTCCTGAAATGAGCGCGCTCAAGCAAACAAACAAACAAACACCTTTATATACTAGTATTTGTTATTAAATAAAAATAAAAAATATAACTTGAAACTGCTCTATTGTTTTAATTATTTTTAATACATTAATGAATTACATTAATAAAATATGTGACGTCACGCCAAGGGGGAGGGCGTCCCGAAAGTGTGACAACCTCTGAAAAGAACGGGGAAGGAGTAAAGAAAACGTAATATTTATAGATGACCCCTTATATTCTAGAAACTTATATCTTTATATGCCAATATCTCGTTATAAAAACAGTATAAGCAATACTTTTTAAGCGACTTCAGAAAAAGAATGAGGTTATATGTTCGACGTGTTTTTATGTATGATCACGAATTTGTCCGTCATTTTTGAACTGATTTAAAAAAATCTTCTTTTTTTTGAAAGGACATGCCTCCTAGGTGGTCTCATAGCCACCAAGTCAGGATCTGAGGATGGAAAACTAGATAACTCGAAAGAAAACCTGATGTTTTAATGTGAGTGTTTTTCGTTTTCTAAAAAGATATATGGCTAGACATTGACATATTTGATATTATAGGAGGTTATTTTTTTATAACAGATAACTTATTAATGTTTTTGTTTCCTCCCCAACTAAGCCTAAACCGTGTATTGGAAAACAATATATCTTTATTAATCTTTTTACAAAAAAGTTTAACACCCATATCCCTTGTCGGGTGAACAAATAAAAATATTCGTTAGCACAATAATTTGTAATCGAAAAATTAAAAAAGATAAAAGGTAACGTATTTTATACAGTTTTTCATCTCGGTATATCAGATAACGTATATTTTATCAAACAATCTGCGCACTTTATTATCGAACGGACAGACGGCAAGGAACGTTATATTAATATTATGCGAAATCGAACGTCACACTTATGGCCCATAAAATGGCGACTCGTGGCAATAAAATTTTATTCATATTCAACTTTTGTCTTATTTTAATTTGTGCCAATTAAATTCATCCATATTTAATTTTAAGTAGCAGAATTTTAGCACGGGTCATCCCGTCACAACATTGTATTTCACCCTCATCACTAAGATGTTAAAATGTCATTTTTGTATCCTGTCATATATATATAATGATTTTTCGTTTTTCCCGATGCCGCGGCCAGACATAGCTTCATTTGAGTGATCATTGCAATGATCATGTAATGTGGTCGGGACTTTGTGTAGCTTCACAAAGTTTTTTGAACTTCGTGGACTTCATGGATGCAAACACTTTGAGCTATGTCTGGCTCGGGCACCAGACGAATTTCTTTGTTGTCAATGGATTCACCGTGCGGGTGCCGGATCCATCGCGTTGCAGAGGAAAGAACCGTAGCAGTGCCAGGGACTTTTGACCCACGCGTAGGTTTAAGAGCGCGCTCTTTACAGTGATCGCTAACACTCACCTTCACTGCCAGTGATCCCTCCACTGCCCAAATTTCTAATGGTTTAATTAAGTTAAATGCGCAAACAAACAAACACACAAACTAGGGTTCGCATTTGTTGTTTACAACGGAAAGTGTGCGCATTCAACTTGCACTTAGCATTTACAATGGCATTTCTCTATAAATGCAATTTGTTTAGAGCGTAATTATTAAGTGCAGTGCGTTGAGGCCAAACGCGTTGTAAAGGCAACGAGAGTCAAATTAAGCCATTTTGCGGGTTCAACCGGACGTGACGTGCTGTCCTGGAGTATAATTCCATTGCGGTTATTTGACAAGTTGTGATTTGTAAAGGTGAATTCACACTAACAATTCAAAACGTCAATTCAATTTATAAAGTCTGGAGAGGTCTATTCAAATCTATATATGATTAAGGTAAAGAAAAATAACAGTACAAATTTTAAGTTTTTTACAACGTAATTTGATAGTGTTCAGGGAGCCGTGAAGTTTCCTGCTAGATGACGTCAGCGCCACGCAAAAATGTAAACAAAAATATACATGTTGAACTCACCCATGCCATACGTCATCGGACGAGTGATATTGACTAATTCATCATTGTAAAGAAGTTACGTAGAGGATACTAGTTAATTGTCTGTGACTTGAAATTAGTTTTTTAGGTACCATCATTTTGTATAATTAAAAAAAAAATCATTCTTCTACATCTTCTTCCTAGTGATATGTCACTTAAATTACAAAAGCTGTGGCTATGAGGCGACGTAGGACGACCAACTGTCTGACGTCATCCCTGGAACCCCCACAATTGCTACAATCAATCATCAATACAATATTACGAATATTACTACTCACAGTTTATCGCTATCATTATTATTTTCAATATCATCACCAATATCACCTTCATCACTACCAGCATATCGCCGCCACAATAAATAATAAATATATAGGACTATATGACACACGGACGTCTGTTCCTAAGGTAGACAACTTAATGCCTGTGTTATATAGAATTTATTCAACGCCTTAAATAATTCTTGATTTTTAACAGACTTCAAAAAAAGGAGGTTATATGTTCGACGTTTGTTCGTGTTTAGTTTTTTTTTCATGTATGTTCATTCATTTATTTCTTCCTCATTCGTGCAGCGATTTTAAAATTCTTTTTTTAAAATATCTCTGTACTTGATGAGTTGAAAGTTGTAAAAAAAATAAATGAGTGAGTCAGTATTAATTGAAAGATTTAAAAAAAAATCTGCTAATAAACCGTCTTTTCTGAAAAGGCGTTCTTTTGTAACGAATAAAATTATTAAAATCTAGAAAGCCCCAAATAGACACTTCTTCTTCATAGCTTTAGCCCCGTCTAGGACCAGAGTCTGCTTAGATCAGAGTATATGGCTGTGGGGCCAGTTAAGATGACCGACTGCCGCCTGACGTCATCTCCGGAACCCTCACGATGTCTACAACCTCACGACTAATATCACTCTGTGACATTAATCGAGCCCCACTGTTTTACATGCTTTCCGGAACGGAGGAGGTCGGATATCAAATATAAACCAGTGTTAAAATGGGTTACCCATCTATCACCCTTTCGCAGCAAGAGCTACTTTAACCTTATTGACTCAAATGCCAACCATTGCCGGCTACGACTTACTATAGTCCCAAATAGACTGTGGGCTAGTAATTTTAGTATTATCTACCAGCAAAGTTGTAGATAGGCTATCAGGCAGTTTGATGGCAGTCGATGAAAAGGGCCATTAGTTTTCTTCGAAGCAAAATAGTTACGAGTCAAGTAACAGATAGCGTGTACAAATATTGATAACTGGTTTATCAATTAGTGTCAACAATGTGACTCAAAGTGACGTTGAGAAATATACGCGTCATAAAGAGTGCAGCTTAGCTGTGCATCTTGAGAATGGCCAACGTATTTATTTTAATGAAGCAAATGCATTGGAAAGAGCAGCACACCCACAGAAGACTCAGAGGCAGATTCAAAAAGAGATGGAAAGATGTAGTATGTACAGAGTACATGACGAAGTGTAGAATCTCCGAAGACGATGTCAAGGATAGGGCAAAGTGACCGAAGAAGATTCGGAAGGCTGGCCCCACCACCACGAGGACACAGAGTAAAGGAGAAGAAGACGAAGAAGGTTCATAAAACTATGACCACTACAGTAAATAAATTTATCAATACGAACTATATTTATTTTCCTGCTATTCTCATTGGCATCTTCGTTTTTCTTGTTAGGTCTATTTCATTTTTCTAAACTGGCAGTATTGAGTGTAAACAGGGTATAAATACTTCGGTCTGTCAGTTATTTCAATAATATAAAATTGTAACAAAAAAAAAGCGACTTCAAATCGTCAGAACCGGACCAAATTAAAAACGAGACCACACGGGAAGCACCATCTTTCAAAGAAAAAAAAAAGAATCATAAAAATCGGTTCACCCAGTCAAAAGTTCCTAGGTAACAAACATAACCACTGGCCCGTTGGCACAGTGGACAGTGGCCCTGCCTTCCGCTCCGGGGGTCGTGAGTTCTATTCCCGTCTCGAGTCTGGGTGTATTATTTATATGTATGTATTCATATATTTCTACAAAAATGCTTGTGTATAACAGGCGTCTGTTACCTGTAACACAGGCATTAAGTTTTCAACCTTAAGAACAGACGTCCGGTGTGTCATATAGTCCTGTATGTATTTATTTATAAAAAAAATTGTTGAATTGAGATCCTCATCCTTTTTTGAAATCGGTAAAAAAAATGGTGGTTTTCCTCTGTTTTATGCCCTTGATATATGTTTTAAAATAAGTTAATATATAACATGCGTCTAACAATTATTTACAGTTAATAATAACGACAGAGTGGTCTTTTGTTATAATAGTATATTCAAAGGTTCAGTCCTTCTTTTCCCCATCTTTTGTCTACTACTCTTAAAAATATTTTACGGTGTATTCTTAAACTACTTTTGGACTATTCAATTACAGCCCTAAAAGGTTCCCAAACATAATTGATATAATTCTTTACTAGAAAATTTATTCTGAAAATCGTGCCCACATCTTTTAACATTACCTTAATAATTATAAAATTCTAAATTTAATAATACAACCACAGCAAAGTAGTTTATTTTTTCATGCACTCATTAGTGAATGAATATCCTAAACTATTTTGCTTAAATTCATGAATGAATACAATGGAAAATTGGTGCAATGCTGCAACACAAAAGCCACAACACCGAACCCGCCGCCAAAGCACAATACCATACCATACCCATATTGCTTAGTAACGACGTATGTTGACCCCTCGTGAATAGTCGGTAAGGCATGACACATTTTGAATAGTCCAATTATATTTAAACGAAGAAACACTGTGGAAGATACTATAGGTATAATAATGTTTTAAAATCCAGTCGCTTATCGCCAAAGATTGTTCGTATTAGTTTCAAGTTCTCTATGGTTTTGTAAATATAAGTGCCATTGATAATGTTAATCATTATGGCACGGATGCGTACAGCAAATTAGCTTACATCAGAGCGCCTAGCACGAACATTTCGAATTCATTTCAAATAAGCAAATTATTTCTTTCAAAACTTGAGATTGAGTCTAGACGACATATTTATTGGTCCTGGGAGGTTGTTAAAATAAATGAAAATTATAAATAATAAAGTGATCCAAGATCCAAGCCCTCTAACCCTCCTTATTATAACCACATTCGTTTAGTCTGCGTTTTTTTTATGTTACAAGGAGCAAACGAGCAGGCAGCGAAGTGCGTACTGAAGCCCATGGACATCTGCACGACCAGGAGGCAAGCAGATGTGTTGCCGGCCTTTAATGACGAGTTTAGGCCTCCGGGAAGTCTCACAAACAGAACGAAACGCGACAAAAATACCATCACTTGCTGTGTTGCAAAGCTAAATACAGGCTATTTTTGTGCTTTAAATATACTTTTACAATTATTTCATAGGTATACCAACTGGTTAACGACGTGGGTTTCAGACAAGATTAACAAGTACGATAATGAGGAAAAGAAACACTACGCGTTTTAAAGACAGAAAATTCAAAGTTCTCGAATATCCCAACCATTAATGCGATAGATCATAATGTGCCTGACACGTCGCTGGTGTGTCGCCATCGCAAAGTGCAACTATCACACTTGATAAATGATGGTAAGGGGGTATTAGGTTGAAATCAGATCATAATGCGCGGTGCAAATTGCTTTTATAAAATATCCGCATCGTAAACTGTTATAGCTACGCTTAACATACTCATTACTACAAGAAGATGAACTTCGTCCGTGTTTAAATTGTGATTTAATAATTTTCTTACATTTTGAAATATTTAATTTTTTGAACGGAACCCGTATATATTGCTAAATAAAAGTAGCCTTTGCCATTTGTTGTAACTTTAGCTATCTGCTAGCGAAAGTCGTTTCGGACAATATACCAGACAGTTTTGTACTTTATAGTTAACATGCAAAAATGTAATTTAAACCCAGCATTGTAAGAACTATTTTTAAAAAGGGTGGCTAACGAGTTTTTTGCCGATGCTCCTCGTAGCTCGACTCTTCAGAATCAGTGGTACCTTTTAAAATATTCGACTTTTCAGAAAAGCTTTTAAAAGTCTACTCGAATAAAATATCATATTGAATTTGAATTGAATTGAGACAAACAGACAAATTGCTTGCGACGAACATTTGGTACAAGATTTTTATTGCGACGTTAAAACAAATACTTTTATTCCATTTATTGTGAATATAAGTTTTAATATAAAAATCCATAAAACAGCAGCAATAATATTGAATAAAGGGCCACGTGATGGGAAATAAAAGGCAAATAAAAAGAATCAAAATAATGCTTACTGACTGTAAAATGTAAAAGTGTATTCACACTCATATTTCGCTACACGAGCTAAAAGGCATTATGCGCCAGCATTCTCGTTTAATTAGGTAATTAGAAGCTTATTAGGGTTCCTAAAAGTTTCTGCGTAATATTAAGTCCCAAAATATTTCAATAAAAATATTTACTACGTTATACCAAGTGGAGGTCTCTGAGAGCGTTAAACGAAAATTTAGTGCAAAGTTTTGGAGCGAAACTTGGAATATGCTATACCCATGTATATATTACTTCTAAAAGACTAATGTTGTGTGAAATCATTACTGCACTTTTTTTTTACTTTCATATAAATTTAACACAGAGGTTTAATGTCTCCTATTACGTTACAAACAAAATGTGAGCAAAAAGATACAGGCTGAAAATAAAATCGACCGAATAAATTAGAAAAAAAAATACAAATGGTGCGCATTCATTGTAAGACATTGATACTACATATTTAGCAAGAAAAGTTTAAAAATCGGAAATAGACAGCGATGTATTTGAAAGAAAAGTAGATTACGCACCTTGCTTAAGAGAGTAAATTAATACACTCCTGTTAATTTAGTGTCTTCGTATCCGCTCGGGCATCAATATAGCACTCGGACATTAATAACTATCTTAGAGCTCGGTGCAATAATCTACTATTAATGTCGTTTTAGTTTTAGGAGGAAAGATTTAATTGTTCGTTGGTATTGAACGACAAGGCTCTGAAAGTACCAATATTTTCAAGCCCAGAAGGGTTTTAGTTCTGAAAAAATATTTCACCATTAGAATCCTGCTTATATTCGTTATAGGCAATAAAATATATTCGAAAAACTTAAGGATCCATATGAAATCTTCCTTATGTAAATAATTGTGTGAAGCCAGGCCGCTAGTATTAGGGTTCCTTGTAGTACTACAAGGAACCCCTATAATTTCGCTCTGTTCGTCCGTCCGTCCATCTGTCTGCCCAAGGTTTAAAAAACATTACTTTAAGTAAACAACGCTGTCCCCTCTCTAGAGTTAGAAATTTAAATTTTACAGCACCTCCCCAAGTAGGTATGCAGTAAGCAAGAACTGATTGAGCAAGTGAGATACAGACTTGGTTTAAAAGTTTAGGTGTGGATACATGTCGCAAGGTTTTGAAGATCCGGATAAGTTTCCGGATTCTTTGATTAACGTGGTCTATTTGTTCATTCCAAGAAAGATGTTTATCTATTATCACACCCAAATATTTAATTGAAGAAACTGTTTATACTGTCGCAGACACATTTAGTCAGTCCCATTGGTTTACAATTATGAATTTTGAGTGAATAATCGGTATTAGGTTGATTTCTACTATCAATACTAAAACATATGTAGTTAGTTTTTGAGATATTAAAAGTAGATTAGACAGAAGCCATGTATGTACCTTAGATAATACTGTTTCAACGGTATTAAAAACAGTATCCCAGGAGGGGCCAGAGAAAACTATGACAGTGTCGTCAGCATAAGAAAACACTTGACCTCCATCTATACTGAGTCTAGTTAGGTCGTCTATATAGATCAAAAACAATGTAGGACCGAGCACGCTACCCTGCGGTACGCTAAAAGAAACCTAACTATCCTGGCACACATAGTGATCCAACTTGACTCTCTGGGTTCTTCCATATAAGTAATTCTTACATAAGTTTAAAGGAACACCCCTTATACCTATATGTTCAAGTTTTTGTAATCGTCTTTGTATACTCCACGGGCTAAAGACCCGTGCCATTGTTATCTTCTTCTTTTTTTTCTTTATGGTCAACTTTGATTTAGTTACTCTTCTACAGTCCCAGTTAGATTTCGGGCTTCTGCGGGGTAGCCATTTCCATGATGAGATGGGAGTCATGGTGGTAGGTGAACACTCTATGGTTGTACTACAGCGTGTTCGCTCTCAGCAATCGCTTTCTTATTTCTTGTTAAGTGACCTCTGGCTTTTATATATATAACAGATACCGGCGAATACAGAATGTTTAATGTATACTGTATCAAACACGGAGGCGGTTGGTTATCAAATATAAACCAGAGCTAGAATGGGTTACCTATCTATCACATGGTCGTAGCAAGAGTTACTTAACCTAGAGATCGACTCAAAAGCCTTCCACTAATTAGGCCACAACCTCCTCTTAAATCAAGTATTTCAAATGAATATGCTGGTTTAGATAAATACTAGCGACTTTGCACTGGTATTTATACATTAGGTGTTTTCACTCGGATCTCTAACTTTTTGGAATAAATTTTATCTCCTATGTTCATTAAGGATAGTATAGGATTCTAATGGTGAAAGAATTTTTCAAGTTGGTCCAGAAGGCCTAGCACGAACATTTCGAACTTTCGACTTCACTTAGGATGAAAATGTTCGTGCTAGGCCCACAACAGACCCTTCTTAGCGTCAACGCGTGTTGCATTAGCACTGATTAAAATAGTGCCACTGTGAATACTTGCCTCCTGTGGGCCTAGCACGAACATTTTTATCCTAAGTAAAGTCGACTCGACGACTTACTTCGGTTCGAAAAAATTTTGCTATAAAAGTAATGAGGGCTTATCTCAGTACTTTTATAGCCTATTCAAGGCAAACAATAAATCAAAACGTACCTCTGTATAATTAATAATAGTACAGATTATTAACTTAAGTTAGAAGGTCTTTATATTTACGTCATAAAATTTTATGGCGAAATATTAAAGGTCGTTTCATCGTGAGACAAATCAAGCGATCGTAAATACATTTTATGGAATGTTTTTATCATTGCTATTGGAGCATTCCAATCACCTGAGTGATTGGAGAATAAAGAGTGGTACAAACGGGGAGAGCCCTATACCCAGCTGGGGGATAAAAGTGGCGGTGGCGGTGGCGGTGGCGGTGGCGGTGGCCACCGACCATCATTTCTTTGGTCTATTAATCCAATCTTTGTCTCCCTATATTCATACCTCACATCAGTTAACCCACATATCTTTAATCTCTTCTTTCTTATATATAGATATTCTAGCGGATCCGGCTTATACTGTCCTGCCCGAACGTTCGGTTATTTACTACATTCTATTATCCTATAACATAGTCCCCGTTCCCGTTTTCTTTCCCTTTCCCCTTCCATAACGGTTCACTATTTTGGCATAAAACATGAAAGATAAATATACATATGCTGTCGCGAGCTTTTTTGTAGAACTATTTATGATAAACATTTCCTTCATACACTATATACGCCAGAATACCTCACAGATGGCAGAATTTTCTCCTACTTGACATTTATCATTATATTTTGGTCAATTCACACAATATCACAATATAATTTATAGCCTACGTGTTATTCTGTTAATGTATATTATTGTAGAGTTTTATTAAAATCCATTCAGTAGTTTTTCCGTCAAAGCGCGTCAAACATACATCCAGACGTCTACACATCCATGTGTGTAAACTTTCGCGTTTATAATATCAGTAGGTTTGTGAGGAATGATTTCATTAATGAAAATTTAGGCTACACCACTGGGTTGCCGTCGACGAGAGCGGGGAAGACGCGTTCGGCCGAAATCAGTAGCGGAACAGCAGCAGTGCAGCAGTAACGAGATGCTGTCACTGCCGCCGCTGCACGCCGAGGCTGCGGACGCGCTCGCCGAACTACCCGCACACACGCTGAGGCACCTCGTCAAAGGTATACACTCAATACTGACTACTCGACTGGCCCGTTGGCGCAGTGAGCAGTGACCCTACCTTCTGCTCCGGGGTCGTGGGTTCAATTCCCGCCTCGAGTCTGGATATATTATCCTTTAGTGTAAGATGCACAACAATTTTTGAAATTGTTAGATATAGTTTAATTCTATAAAATATAATAATAAAGGTAATTACAAAATATTAATGCTACAATAACTTTAAAAGTAGGAATATAACAGACTGATCATTTGAGGCACTCTGTATAAGTAGAAAACGTTATACATTAGACTAATTTTTAACCTTTTTTTACTCTTGATTAATATTTAGTATCATGCGATATTGCTTAAGACTGTATATAAGGAATAATAAGTCCTCTGTCCCATTTTGTGAAGTAATATTTGATGCGTTGTTTTTTAGGATCGGCGGTTAAGTGACAACGGCGGTGGTGCTACTTTTGACAATGTATTTGTCGGTATTCTGTCATGGGGGGCCGGTATGAACAGCAAAAGAAATTATAATGTTGCCATCTTGACCAATGTTTCCTATTTTCATAGGTAATGTAGAAAATGTCTTATACGCCAGTATAACAAACTAGCTGTACCTGCGATATCGTCCGCGTAAGATTAATTAAAAAAAAAATAGATTCAATTTTAGCGTGATGACATATAGCCTATAGCCTTGTGATAAATGGGCAATCTAACACTGAAACAAATTGAAACATCAAACTCTTCAGCTTTATATATTATTATAAACATAGATAAAACCTATTTTTCAACGATAATAAGGTATTTTTTATGGGCGGAAGTTTAATGTTTAACTTTAAAAACTCATAAATGTTTGGCAATTTAAACAGCCAGGCCATTAGGGGCCATTCAAGTATTACGCAACGCCATTTGGGGGGAGGAGGGGTCTTGCATACTAAGCAAGTCATAATACGACAGCATAAAGAATGCGATCTTATTTTTCCTAAAACGTATATGTACGCATGTATTGCCTGTAAGAAGTCTCTTGTTGTCATTATTAATACCGTAAATGCAACTAAAACAATAACAAAGGCATTAAAGCGACTTTTCGGTACTTGTTATGGCGCATGTTAGGCCGCGTGGGGGGGGGGGGGGGTTTAAAAAAGGGGTAAATAATACTTGAAAGCCCCATTTTTTTACTAACAATATTAACATAGAAACAAAGAAAAACGACAAAGCAAACTGTGATAAGTTAAAACTCCAGCTTTCAACAAACACGGTAACAATTGTTTATACAGCGCCCTCAAACGTTTACTCTACAACTATGAGTATCGTTCAAACATTTAAATTTTGGAACTATTCGCGCACTCCCGGCACATACAACTAAATCTTGTTAGTGATAAAGTGGCCCCCCTTTATTATGAAAAGCCAAAGATAACATCTGAGCGGAGCATCAATATTAATTTTGCTCTCGACTAGCGTAGTCGAGGGTTCACTGGTAAGAGCCTGGCCTCTTGTAACATTATTGTTTCACGAAGATCAGTAATTAATGAAAAATTCATTGGTTATTTTCGAGGTGTTTCCTTTTTTAGTGCTGTTTTTTCATATAGCTCTTAGAATAAATGCTATATACAGTTTGTTTTTGACGTATGCATTTATACATATAAAAACTAAACGGCACGAAATCGCGAAAATCGTGAGACGAAATTTGGCAGCAAGATAGTTTATTCTTAGTAGACATCCTAACTAAACAGAGATTTTTCGAACGAGCCAGATTAAAAACGTCCAAGGGCAAGTGAATTTGAATTTGAAACGGACGAAGTCGCGTTAAACAGCTACTATACTTTGTGACAAAGTGCAAAGACATACTGTTTTTTTAATATATATTTTTATTGTTATATATGTTTTAATTCGAGTGAACAAGGTCAAATACTTAGAGATGGTACACCCAGGTGGTGTGGAGAATTGAGGTTGGCAAATTAAATTAATCCGCTTTATTTAATTATTACTCAATCTCTAAGTAGCATTGCTAGTAACACTCCTAAATTATTCAAGCAATGGTAAACGCTTCGATGCCTCTGTAGCTCAATAGTAGAAATATGGAATGTAATCCGCAAGGTTCATGTTTCTGCAGCTGCAGAATTATTTAATCAGTTCAACGAATTACTTGATATAACGAATATCTTCTTGTTCCCCTCCGATTTGTTAAATCGAGGTTGCCCTGTATATCCCATCAATAATTACCCACTTAATTGTACAAAAGTCATTAATGTTTCGACGTTTCTGTCACGTTCACCTTATTAAAACGAATTGTAGTCCAAATATTTAGAAATAGAACCTGTAAGTTTAAGTCCCTTGAGTTTCGTTATATCGAGGTTGCACTGTAATCAATTCACGTATCACTTACAAGAGGTTACTGGCGTGCATCTTGAATGGACTCCGTCTGTTAACTGTCATTTAATATTGTTTTAATTAATATTGTAATAATTAACTGACTTTTAATGTATTAAATAATCATGCTTATCTGACCTCTTGTTGTGTTAATTACTATTTACAACAACGGTGTTGCTAAGTTAAATTTAAGTACATTTTTGAATCGACCCATTTTGATGAACTTCCGAATTTTTTTTTAACACAATAGTATTTACTTCGAGCTGTAGGTAAATGTATGTTCGATTATTTTCAACCGACTTCAAAAAGGAGGAGGTTCTCCATTGGACCTTTTTCTTTTGTGTTAGAACTTTCGACTGGGTGTATTGATTTTGGCGATTCCCGAATTGTCGGCTGGCCTGTTGGTGCAGTGGGCAGTGACCCTGCCTTCTACAACCGGGGTCGTGGGTTTGATACCCACCTCGAGTCTGGGTGTATTATCCATATGTATGTATTTATATATTAATAAAAAAACATATTTGTGTATAACATTCGTCTATTACCTA
Organism: Charaxes varanes; assembly: GCA_024363005.1. Lineage (NCBI taxonomy): Eukaryota > Metazoa > Arthropoda > Insecta > Lepidoptera > Nymphalidae > Charaxes > Charaxes varanes. The sequence goes on from JANCMC010006173.1 coordinate 1,136,301, forward strand.
TAGCGCAGGCATTAAGTTGTCTACATTAGGAACAGACGTCCGTGTGTCATATAGTCCTGTATTTATTTATTTGAAAGCTGGTGCTGCCTGTGCGGTCCATTTCAATTTGGTCCAGGTCTGAAAATTTGTTACAATGTGGTCGTTTTTTTTTTAAAGGAAGAGGCCTAGCGTGTCTGTATGTACCTTTGGCGCGACTCCACTTTTGTTTTCTTGTTTTCGAGCGATATAAATTCACGGGAGGACGCCGTTGGTACGGCTGTTCCCTTGGCGCAGTGGTAGTGACTTTGTCTTCTGCTCCGTGAGTTGTGGGCTCGATTCCCGCCTCGCGTCTGGGTGTACTATTTGTATATTTGAATAAAAAAATATTTATGTATAACAGGCGGCTGTTACAAATAACACAGGCATTAAGTTCTCTAACTTAGGAACAGATGTCCTTTTGTCAAATTTATTTCCTTACTATATATATTATAACAAGTTATTTCTTAATTTCTCAAAAAAGTCGCGTTTAAAAGAATGCAAGTATCAGTACGGTAAATTGGTCTTTAGTAGTCTTGTAGGATAAAGTCAGGCTCCGTGGGTCATCGACCGCTCCTCCTTGCCGCGTCTTTATTACTATTTGACGTATCCCAAGACGATCGCCCGACAGCAACTGGAACACGTTTTCCATTGCTTATTACGTCAATGTGCATCATCCTTATGATGACTACAGACTGTTCATTGTAGACTACATAACTGTAAAACTCCAGTTTCAACATAACAGTTGAGGTACAAGTATTTTTGGAATTATTACATTTTTATATCCATCACAATCATTATTTCACAGTTTGTTTTTTCGAGTATATTTACTAATTTGTTTAATATTTTGATTTCTTATATTTTTTATTTACTTCTGCAATGAAATAAAGAATTATACCATAAAATAGGCTACTGTTGTTTTATGAAATATATTTTCAAAAATTTTCTTTAAATTTATTTATTCCTGCTTGTTATGGATTTACTCAAAGTGACACCCATTTTTTACAATTTTTACATATTAATATAAGTTCACAATACATTATTGTTATCATACGATGTTATCAATACGAAGGCAGAAAGGAGTGGTGGCTTTCAGAATAGTGTAATAGAAACGAGAAGTAATGTTCTTCTTAGCGTTTCGTCGGCAAACACTATATCGTCGCAGCCCACAACGCAACTACATTAACTACTCTCTCATAGGCAGCTAGTGAATCTCCAGCTGGACATGTTTTCCTTACTCCGGCCAACATGTGTTCGAAGTCCATTGAGTGACTTTCAGATTGGTCAAAACAATTTATACCTAGGTGGAAGGGTCACACTTTACAAAATGTTTTACGGCTTTTTTGCCTATGCAACCGTGCATAGGATGCCGCGTGTCTGTTAGTAACTTAAGACCACTAATTATATTGCAATTTTAAATTTAAGAATTTTTTTAAAAATAAATATTAATGGTTTTTATATATTAGATAATGATAACAGCAGTTTTAGAAAATTTAATTAAAACAGAGATCGCTGGCTAGTCGAAATTCGCCCACAAACCTTTTTGCGTATCACATGCTTAATACAACGGCATATATTGTTCGATTTGAAAACATATACGGTTGTCAAGATAATGCTTTGACATCATCATATATACGTGTGTGTATAAAGTAGTGTAAATCGTTTGGCATTGGTGTGAGTGTGGGTTTATTTTTATAATTTAGTATGTTAATATTAAATATAATAAAACCTGTTAGCACTCCCCCTTTTATATAAATTGTGCCAAATTTCATTCTCCTCCGTCCTCGCAATTTTCGTAAAATGGCGCTAAAAGTTTTCTCTTCATATATTAATATAATGAGACCTGTTTGCAGATATTTGATGATTGTTTACTGTATAATGCATTCGTTAGATTAAAGATGTTCCCCTGTCGATGTAGATAGCTGAAAATGCTATGTCGATGCATTTTCCTGCGGGACCGCCCACCGCGGCCGATGCGGAGAAACAGTACTGGCAGAATGTTTCGGGCACCGACCACACCTGTGTGTACACGTGGCTACATTATGCGGCTGAGAAGTTATCCTTTTAAAGGCAAGCGTCCATATATCTTTAAATATTATTCATTGGTGCTCCGCTCTTATTGGTCTTAGTGTGATGACAGTATATAGCCTACACCTTCCTCGATACATCTATCTAACACTGAAAGAATTTTTCAAATCGGATCAGTAGTTCCTGAGATTAGCGCCTTCAACCAAACAAACACTTCAGCTTTATATATTGAAGTATACATTAGTATAGATTAATAAATGTTGTATTAGAAGTTGTAAGCGAAATTATTCATTTTAGTCTATAGACGCACCTCTCTCAATGTAATGCTTCAAAAAATTTTGCACTGACTGTTTAACTGTTTCCCGTGCGTTTTAACGATCATGCATGAATTATACTAGCAGTAATTATAGTCCAAGTACACGTTGTGAGTGATTTATAACGCTGTCTCCATCAATTACTATTTTAATTGCCTGCGGACATGGTTACATACGACTTTTATTTATGCTCTTCATTTTGTCTCCTTCCTGCCGCATTTCGTTTGAACGACACTTTTCCTCTTTGATTATAATTTTTTAATAACAGTCACTTCCAATTACATCTAATTAAACGTGATTTTACTTTGCAATTGTTCGATTCTTGTTTATTTGTATATATTTGCCGATGCCAGCGGCTTCGTTGGTGATTTTAAAGGAGTTTTTTAAATTAATTGACGTTACTCTGTATTGTAGGCTAAATTACTATAGAGGTGCTATAGAAGCGCCATGCTTGCAGTCCTTTTGGTCTGCAGCCGAATTGGGCAGGCGCGTCGGGGTACCAGAGGGTCTAGCACGAACTTTTCGAACCCACAGGAGTCAATTCGTAATCGTGACACGCTTTTAATCAATGTTAATGTAACCGGTGTTCACGTTAGGAAGGGTCCGCTGTGGGCCTGGTACGAACATTTTCATCCTAAGTAAAATCGACTCGTCGACTTACTCGATTCGAAATGTTCGTTCTTGGCCCTCAGTACCTCAGTTTCTCACTCGCAGAAGCGTTGCCGGTCTTTAAATAGGGGTTTAGACCACCGGGAACTCCCACAAACCGAACGAAACGGGTTAACAATACCATCACTCGACATAATAGCATTGCCGCCACTTCACGTCTATCTTATGTGAGAAAGGTACAATACATAATTACGTACGTATTTTATGTATATAGTATTTTTATTATTATTATTTAAATTAAGATAATTCTCAATATATATGATTAGTACGAGGAAATAAATTATCATTGTAATAAAGAAGTTCCCAAAATTACTTTTAGTAGAGACTATTGCTTATATAAAATAGTTCGGTGCCATTTTAATTACTAATCTGTTCAATTGTATCAAAACTTCTCTAGATAGCAAATAAAAAAAAACCTCATAGAAAATGAATATATCATATCCATAATATGACAGTTACTCTAAAATTGTGATCTCCCCAAGATACAGGCCTGTAAACATAGGTATATGTCAGTGTTAGAGTAATACCTCGTGCCTGGCATCGCCCCAAGCAGCTAAAACGTGTAAGACAGGTACATCGGGTGGCAACGGACGTTCCACACCTCGCCACCTCTCCGCCAGCACCCATTCACCTTGGTCACTGACGGCACTTCCTGAAAGAATTTTATTTAAAATATAGGTAACTTTTACATAATAAAGATAACATTTACATAAAATTTTACATAATAATGTAAATACGTAATAAAAGATAAGAATTTCTTCTACCTAGCGTTAACCCGATCTATTACAAGGGTCCGTTTAAACTGCAGAGAGTGTGGCGAATTAAGACGACCTAATCTGACGTCATCCCCGGAACCCCCACAATTTCTACAAACACGAGATAGTGACAATCCGGGATAAGTTACTATGATCAAAGAAAAAATTCGACAAAATAGCACTAATCATAAATAAATCGCACTAGTAAAGTGTTATTTGCATATCACACAGTACCCCTTAAGTCATATTTCTTATACTAATATATGTATACTATGAACACTTCTAGCTATGGTTAGCAGTTCTTATCGCGGCTGAATGATAGCCGGGAGACCCATTCTAACACTGATTTTCAAATATCCGTGTTTCGATAGGCACGTTAAAAACAGCGTGTCCAAATCAAGGTTGTGGGGATTCCGGGGATACCGTCAAACGATCGTAACTTGCCCCACCGTCACATCCTCTGCAATTTAAGCGAAATTTGGTACTATACACCTCTGCCGGATGCCCTGCAAGGGCACATTTTCTTTAACCAAGTAATATCTTACATTATTTTGCTGCCAACTTATATCTCAATGAACTAAATCCCTCTCCCCCATCGTTGGCTAGTTTCCGTTGAAATTTTTATGTTATCGTTATTTTATCCCCGCCATAATCTCCTAGAGGGAACGATTCAACGATCTTGTTTCTTCTTGTTGAATCTTAAGAAAGAAAAGCCATGATGGATCATAAGTCACTTTTGTGATTTCAGAATCAAGTTCCTTGACGTAAGTATTAGGCAGGAAATCGTCATATCAAATGAGATTTCTAGTTTTAATGCACAGTTATTTCTCTCCTGACTGCAGGTTTTTTTCATAATTATTACCCTTTTTAATAAGTTACCCCACAGTTATATCGTCTGCAATATACGCGGACCCTGGATAACTTGAGCACTTAACGTCTTTACTGTGTTTAATCTATGACCACCAAAAAATACACAATCTACATACCAGCTGACACTAATAGTATAAGAGAAAATCATTATATTTCGTTATATTTATTGGCATAAATATAACGAAATATAATGATTTTTTAGTATGCCTCTGTAGCCGCCGCTACATAATGAGATGGCAATGCATCATCAGGTTCTTCTTGTAACCAAGGTTACTAGGAGTACGGGCCTCGAGGTGGACCTCCTTACTCGGGGTTTTGTCTCACGGGCAGCCGTAGCCCCTGCGTGCCCTAATACTTGCACGCAAGAGGACTTGATGGCTGCCACTCATAACGCAGTTGATGTGGCTAAGTTCTCGCCCACACAATTTAGTGCTTGCCAACGAAACGCTAAGAAGAAGAATCATCGTCACTAATAAAATAGTTGAAAATAGAACATCGCTCGATAAAAAAGCGTGATGATAAAGTGAACAAAATTTGGGAAATCATATGTTCTATTTGAACGCTTTTTTAACGCGCGTTAAAAAATCTCTTGTTTGTATGAGGGCTTACTGTCAGGTGAACTGAAACACATTGGCCATGTCTTTTGATTGTTCCTATAGTAAGGTTTATTTATATAAATATATTCTTTACACCAAACAAACAGAACACATATAAACTTTTTCTAAAATGATCACTGTTATAAAATTAGAATTTGGTTCTAGATAATAATACTAGCGGACCCGACAGACGTTGTCTTTCCCGAATTTAGGTTCGTTTCTTATTCGCCAAATAACCAACTCTCCTCCTTTATCTCCTTCTATCTCTCCTCCTCTCTCCTCCTCTCTCCTCCTTTATATCCTATCTCCTTTATGTCTAGTCCACAAGTTTGTCCGAATTTTAGTGAGAGTAATGAACAATGATTGAGTTTTATATAATAAGATTGATAGATAAATAATAAATATTGCAGTAACGCTAGTCGTTAAGATATTGAAACATTAAATTCTTTTATTAAAAACGGAAAGGAAATTAACCCAGACAGCGATATCACGTTACTCGCGCTCGCTCAAAGCTGATTGCACCCCAACTTGTCTAATTACCTCGTTACTGGTACCACGCCAGTTGGCGCGGAATGTTCAGTTGTTACTGAAATTCTTTTAGTCAGACGATATCAATACACATAGATAGTTTAATTAGAGGTAGCGCCATGCTTGTAGCCGAATTGGTCCGGCGCGTCCGGGTACCAGTACCTCTTTCTCACATCAATGCTGTCACATCAAGTGATGGTATTGTTGTCGCGTTTCGTTCGGCTTGTGAGACTTCCCGGTAGCCTAAACTCGTCATTTAGGCCGGCAACGCATCTGGTTGCCCCCTGGTCGTGCAGATGTCCATGGGTGTCAGTAGGCACTTAGCTGCATACTCGTTTGCCCCTTTTAATATAAAAAAAAACGAAACTATTATGGCTATAAATGCGTCGCTGTAACAAGCTTTGTCGAGCGTCCTTTATCGGTCAAGCGGCTTTCGAGTTCAAAAACAAATACCCTAGCATTTGCAGCGTTCACGAATGATTTTCTGCGTCCACATTGTCTAGATATCATAGCTGTTTGACTGTACTATTTGTTCAACCTTGCTCTCGATTGTCTCATCACATTCAACCGGTGCACCCAACCGACGATTGTGTATCGCAAATTACAGCAGTCACCTCGAATATTATTTGTTATTACAAACGTATTGGACAATTTTTGCAGCATTCATTGAACTTTGGGCTGTTGACAATATTTAAGTATAATTGCTGTAGTATTCAAATTTTTATGTATACTCGAATGTAACCCAATTTTTGATTAAATAGACTAAAAATTTAGTCTTTGTTTGCGTTTTATTAAAATAGTTACAAAGATAGGTACATGGCCGGATTATCCATAAGGCGGATGAGGTAACTGCCTAGAGACGCAACGATTAGGAAATTCATTAACGTCCCATGAAAAAAAAATTTCGTCGAAAAGCTTTTTTTTTTAATTTTTGTACTTCCTCAATATCATTCCTGTAGATTCATGAAATACTCTACTCTTTACATGATAAAATTGAAAATTGCTGTATCTTATGACATACGGAAAGTAAGCGTTAATTCTGCTGATTGCATAGCATTGCCTAGGGGCCCTGATATAGTTAATCAGCCCGGTGCGGGTGCCGGGTCCATCGCGTTGCAGAGGAAGGAACCATAGCAGAAAATAAGAAATTAAAGAAAATGTTAAGAAAACTTCATTCTTCAAATTTATAAAAATAGAATATAAAATAGTTATTAGTGACGTCACATAATCAAAAAAATAGCAGTTTATTTTCATTATTTTCTGTCATATGTTAATGAAATACACAAAAAATAAATTTTTACATCACACAGCCTGTGACCCCACTCCCCACCCTGCCCGTTGTCACACGATGTTATATTTTGATGACACACTTTATAGTCTTCTGGAGTCGCCCATTTCAGCCTTATGGTGGAAATAGGATTGTCTTCTTGACATTTTGCTGATGAGCAAGACTACTGGCATCTTTATACCATCTAAGTTAAATATGTATTATTAAAAATTCATCTATTGCCGTTTGCAGTTCCTCTTTAACTCTTATCATATACAAAAATCAAATTAAATATTTTAATCGCTTTTGTAACTGTTTAAAAAAACTGTTTTTTGCGTAACTTTTTAAATTTGTTAAAAATATTTTTTATACATTAATATCTTTGTTGCTTTCTATGCATGTGGTCATCGCCTTTAATTGAGGTACCACATTTTATGTTTAATTTAATGAACGTTTCTTTATTGATTGTATATTTTCGTATTCTGTTGGCAGTGTATTAATAGTAATAAAAAAAGCTACTGAGTCGTTAAATCTATGTCCAGAGCGATCTTCAGTTTCGGTTAGATGTATTCCAGAGTTGGGTCGCGTATAATAGTTTGTCAAGAAATATTACACACAAAACTGGACAGAAATTTTGCTAGCACGAGATCCCTATAGTTACGGCCACTTGGTAAAGAACATAATGTCATTTAGTTTAACCGTTTATTGTTTCGATTATACATATTTATAAGGTGTCGTGTCGTATCCTTGTTCTGTCGTATAAAAGGGGTTCAAATAAATTAATGATACCGAGATCGCAAATAAAGTTTAAGTAGAGTTTCAAGAGTTGTTAGTGAACTACTTTTAAAAGATTACAAAATAGAAAAAGGGCATTGCTTTTTCTATTTTCTAATCTTTTTCAAATAGTATTCGTCACTCTTAATGTCTTAGAAGTGGGAAGACTTTTTTTTTAATTTATTGTTAAGACTTTCACGGATAGTTTACAATATTAATGAAATAAAATTTAAAACAGCTTTATTCAATATCGTAACTTCAGAACAAAATGTACCAAGAGCCCTTGCAATATACATCGACTTATATATATTATATATATTCGATGTATATTTTATATTCAATATACAATATGTATACGAGTGTTTATTCTACGAGGGGCACAAATTGATGTCAACAACAAAAAAATCGAAAACAGGCATAAATCATGTGACTTTCAATCTTAAATACCTTTAAATTAAAGCTACAAAATAAAGAACAGAGCAACAAAATAATATATTTTAATATAAGAAATATATTAAAATATATTATTTTGTTTAGTCTTTTTTAGTCTTTTGTTCGATCTTCAAATAGTCTAAATTCACACTGCCAAAGGTCATAGTATAATGCAATGACGTAATGCACTGCGCTGAGTCAAAACGGAAATCGTATGTGGACGTTTGTTTATGTTAAGGTAGGTTTAGACCAATAGAACATAGAGCTAGGGCTAGAATATGAGCATCTTTAATTAAACTAGGTAAGTCAGTGGTACGCACCAGTGCCGGGTCGAGGTAACTTTCAGAATAGAGCGAGATCCAATTATGGCGCTCCCCTTACTTGCCATTTTTATATTTTTTAATATAAAATATATTTAAAATAATCGCATATTATGAGTCGCTACTGTCATAGGCGCCCCCCGGGGCCAGGCGCCTGGAGCGATCGCTCCGATCGCCCTATGGTAGGGCCGGCCCTGGTACGCACCACTGTCGATTGTGGTCGACATCTAAACCGACCTGACCGTTTATAATTTACTACAATTTATTGTAGATATTTGAAGAATGTTAACATCCGTTTCGTAATCGTCTTTCCTCATCGATCTGCAGTAGTAACGAACTTTTTGCGTATCGTGAAAGTGTTTCGTGAAATTGTAAGCATTTTTTACGAACGATGACACAATAATAAGTTTGCAATCACTTCTTCCTTCTGAAAACCCTGGGTTATGTAATCACACGAGAGAGTGCACCAAATTTTGAATTCACGCGCCGCTCGCGCTGTCTTAATGAAGATTGTTGTTTTGCGGTTCTTTGTCATCAATTTTTTTTATGTCTCGCTATAAAAACGTAATTAGGATTTAATATTAATCTTTATTAAAAACTTTCGAATCGTGATTTTTTAAATTTTCCATTGCTTTAAAACATTGAAAAATGCGCTGTAAGAAGTTTGGTTGCTGCTTCATATTGTATTTTGGTTCATGGTACATTTTCTCCCTCGCATAATGATCAGCGTCATATAAATTTTCTTAAAACTGTTTTATAGATTATTCTATTGAGCTAATTTTAGCAGCATTCGTTCAATGGATAAACATCTGTGTTGTGTCAGGTATATTTGCATATTATGGGAGGAAAATGAGTGGAGCCATTCACTTGAGACTACCGGACCGTCTAGTACACAAATAATATCATTTTAATGACGGGTACTTAGCAATTTACGCGTTTTATGATGGCATCGTTCGCACCATAATCATTCAAGTGTATTTGCACGATTTATATTTTATGAGGTTTTTAAAATAACCATTTTGGCTTATTATGTATTGCAAACAAAGTGATCTTTATTATAAATCAATCTTTTATTAATGTCTAAAGATCGCCGGCTGGTCGAAATTCGCCCACCTACCTTTTTTTGTGTATAACTTCATAATATATTATTCTATTCGCAGAAAAATAAAATTTGACAGTTAATTTAATAGACTGTTGTCTCACGATTACGCTTTGACATCATCCAATACATGTGTGTGTAAATAGTGTTAATCGTCTGGCATTGGTGTGAGTGTGGTTTTAGATTAATAATTTAATATATTAATATTGCATATTATAGAACAATATTTAGCATTCGCATACGTTTCTCTACATGAACTACAATTGGGCCAAATTTCTTACTCTTCCGTCCGTGGAATTTTCGTAAAATGGGTAAGTACCTAAAGTTTTCGCTTCACGTATTAATATATCAATGTCTTTATTTGTGTGTTTTAGACGAATAAAATCAATTATTGTCAGCATATACACTAGTCAAATTAACTATTAGATACAAATTATCTATTTTAAATTACCGTGACGTAGGATGACTCGGCGTTTTGCAACTTTGCATAACGGTAAGAGGAACATCGAGAGGAGTACTGTGGAATGCCGCTTTTTGTCGAAATTTGAGAGCGTGAAAAACGACCAGTGAATGTTTCGTAGCCGTTAGCGATGTTGCATCCGGCTTAGGAAATAATAATGGTCCTCTCTCCGTGGACTCCATCAAGACAACTAGGGGACTTCCGAAGAATGGACACAGCATACATTTGTTTGGAATTAACATCATATTGTTATCACCAAGCGGTAACATCTACCAATAATAATAATTATTACAGCAAACACACTCAAGTTGCCCTCTTATGTAGTCTTTGAGTCTATCTTTATATCAACGATTCAGAAAAATGTATTTGTATTACAACCCCTTATCGATAAAAAATATGAATAAACCGATTAATCTAAATAAATATAGAAACATGCCGATTAGATAATACAACATAAAGGAATCATTTGAATACAAAACCCTCTTCTTTTATGGAAAGTTGGTTGAAAGGAGAAAAGCATCGCAGTGAAAGTCGCGACATTAGAAATCAGTAGGTCTTAATGGCTTTGTTTTTGTTAAACGAAATAATTATCAATAGCAAAGTTCGTTTCTCTGTTAGTTAGCACTGCTGTTTCTTAAATAACGCTAACAAATGTTCCTTAAATGTCGATTCGCAGTCCTGAGCAGCCCTGATTTATTTTTTCAAAAAAAAAGAGAAGTTCCTCAATTCGAGTGTTTTTTTTATTTATCTTTTGTATGTAAGTTACGTGATTATTCCGCCATTTATGAACCGATTTTGATGATTCCTATTTTGTTTAGGTCTATGGTCTACCATACTGCACTGGTGGTCCAATGTAAATTTTATCAAAATCCACCTAGCTATTTTTCGGAAATCATCAAAATTCTAAAAAATTATATACTACATGTATCGATGATGTTTTCGTCTATTCCGAAACCTCACCTGTCATTACAGCATTGCGTGTAGTTGGCCTACCCATATCATCAATTGACAAAATACCTTTAATTTCCATCAAAACTTTAAAAGTAAAGTATTTGTAAATAAAAAGAAAACCGCTTTCAAAAGACACCAAGGAACTAAAAAGCAAAATATAATTAGTACTTTCATATCATTTAGTAGACACCTACTCATGTGTTGAAGTCGGTACACGTCAAACCCATCATAACTTAATATAGCATAAATCTGTGCGCAGCGTTTTATTTATATATATTAACACGTAAAGCGAGAATTTTAAGTACCAATATACGAAAATTGCGACCACAGAAGAGAAATAAATTTGGCACAATTACAGGGTGTGCGTCTGCCAATATATTTTTATAATATGCAATATTAATATACTAAATTATTAAAATAAAACCACACGCACACCAGTGCCAAACTATTTACACCATTTACACACACATGTATTAGATGTCAAAGCGTAATCATAACAACCGTATGTTAATATTAATTGTCATCTTTTATTTTTCTGTGAACAGAAGGATATATGTCGTTGTGCGCAAAAAGGTTTGTGGGCGAATTTCGACCAGCCGGTGATCTCTAGTTTAAAAAAACTTACGTAATATCCTAGTTGGTAAGGAGCTATAATACGCATATAATTAGTTAGATCTGATATAGGATCCGAAAGGGCACCTAGTGCCCTACTTGTGAGGGTAAAGCTTGTGCTACGAGGTGCTTACGTCTTTAGTACGCCTCTGAACTCGGTTGATATATAGTATTCATTTTTTTTTTTAAACTGTTATTGCAGGTGTTCTCAGACCTGGGACTGGATGTGATCGACAGCGCATTCGAAGGCTACAATGCCTGTGTGTTCGCGTATGGCCAGACCGGCAGCGGGAAGACCTTCACAATGATGGGCTCGCCAGTAAGTTTGACAGCAATCAATTGGATAACTTTACTGCATACATTCATTTGTCATATAAATCTATTGCAAATGATAAGTCATGCAGTTCACAATACTTGTACGCGCAATGCTTGTATTGTATGTTTTGAGCAACGCTTTACTGAATTTTAAAAAAAATCTAATATACACTTATTTAAAAATAGCAATACATTAAAAGACAAAAAACAAAACAAATAAGTAATCTAAATGAATGACTACTGAATGTATTATGACAATGAATATTTACGCGAATAATTAAATGTATAATAAAACATTTAATTATTTTATACAAAAGAAACCGTTATTATTTGATTAAACACTTCACCAAATAAATGTTTAAAATAAAGAGATTCAATTTGTTTTATGCGTAATAATAAAGTTTCGTAATTTATCTTCAAATGTATGTGAAAAGTATGTAAATCTCTTCTCCTTCCCTAATTTATCCCGGTCTAGTGCTAAGATCCGCCTAGATTGCAGAATACGTGGCTGTGGGGCGAGTTAAGGTGACCGATTGTCATCTGACGTCATCCTGGAAACCCCCACGATCTCTTCAACCTCACGACTAATATCACTCAGTGATATTAGACGGGTTCCACTGTTTTACGCACCTTCCGAAACACGGAGGAGGTCGGATATGAAATATAAACCAGTGTTAGAATGGGTCACCCATCTATCACCCGGTCGCAGCCAGATGCTCGGGGCTTGTGACCCAGGTGTAGGTTTGAGAAACGCGCTCTTTATAGTGATCATTAAAACTCACCTTCACTGCCAGTGTTCCCTCCCCTGCCTAGCCAAATCCGGTAAGACCCAACTAGTGCGGCTTTAGATGTCCTTTCTAATAATGAACTTATGATAGTTCTTGACGTTAAAGAAAAAAGAAAGAAAGGAATATTCAAAAATACTAAAAAAACGGAATACTTCAAGTAGATGGCGTCAGTACTAGACCTCTCGTCTGACGGTAAATCGGGCAGACGTTGTCTGCCGGATCCGCGAGTATAAACGAACGCATGCAATAAAAATTTTGTTTATACCCCAAAAAACCCTTAATATTCTCTTAGTCTTAAGCCCACCGCTTAATCATTTTTTTATTATATTTCAGAGCCGACTCGCCAAGATTACACAGAAAGCAACAGGGGTTTAATTTAAAATTATAATGAGCGGGCCTTATTATACGGCCGCGGCGGAAAGCAGCATTCATTTACACTCATAATCTGCAATACACTTTGAGAAAGCCAACCCTTTAAAAACATTTTACGAGCAGCGCGACTTAACCGGGCTGAAATTAAAAACTATACACATCTATAAAACCTCATTTTAAATAGCGTTAGCACAGTCCAACTGACTGTGGAGCGAGTTAATATCATCGACTGCCGTCTGACGTCATTCCCCGGAATCCCCACGATCTCTACTATCTCACGGCTAATAAATCGTGAACTTTAAAATATTCTAACCCATTGTTTTTTTTATTGTGTTTATTATTCTAAGTAGACTTGTTCCGGTCTAACCAGCTGTGGGGCGGGTTGAGATGACCGACTGCGTCTCACGTCATCCCCGGAATCCCCACTATCTCTAATATCTCACGTCTAATAAATCGTGAACTTTAAAATATTCTAACCTATTGTTTTTTTTGTGTTTATTATTCTAAATAGACTTGAATGTAAAAATTAATGTTAAAATTAAATATTTGATTAATATAAAAAATATTTAAAATATAAAATAAGAAAGATATTACAAATCCAACACAGACTTCGCCATTATTGGCAGTCTGTTGATGGGAGTTCCTGAAACAAAAAAAAAATTATTAAAGATAATTTATTACATGCCTTCTATTTATTAAATAACTGATGTAATATCCTTCCAGGTTGGTTCTATATGATTGGATAAATGATTTAATAATCGTCCAGCCCCGGCTTCGCACAGGTGCTATGTTTCTCTGCATTTTTTGTACATATAAACCTTCACCTCGAATCACTCTAATTATTGACGAAAACCGCATTAAAATCCGTTGCTTATTTTGCTTTTAAAATCTCTTCTGACTCTTACACGATTAAATCTTTATCTAAGCGTATAAAACTCAGAAGCAACTTTATTTTTTACTATGTAAAGATTTCAAGAAGTTGTAGTTATAAAAAGATACTTAAATTTATTGGTTATAGTATATATGCGTATTTTAAATCAAACATTCTATATTTTAGGTATATTTCTATTAAGCTTGCGCAAAAACTATTGCACGGATTTCGACGCGGTTGACATTCATATGGTTTTTTATCTGGTATATAATGGCGTGGAAATCGTATCACAGAAATAATGATATGCCCATTCCATTATGGAAATTGTATTATACAGGGCAACCTCGATTTAACAAAGCGGAGGGGAACAAGAAAATATTCGTTATACCAAGTAGTTCGTTGAACTGAGGTTTGTTATGTTGAGGTTAGGTTGGTCTTAAATTCGTTATAAAGAAGTAAAAGAATAGTTTTATACCGATAAGGAACACCTGTTATTTATTTTATATATAAATTAAGAGTTATATATTGGTAGGAACTTTATATAAAGGTTTTGGGTTGACAAAATTCGTTAATTAGAGGTATGAATACTTTTTCTTGATAGTTGAAATGTAATAAGCATTTAAAGTTGTAAACCCGTATATCCTCGATACAGACTTCAAAAGCTTAAAGATCAGATTTGACGAACCAGGATTTTGTATAATGGAACTAATAAAGTATAAGATAGAAAGAGTGAAAGAAAAAAATGATTATAACATGATATAATACTTTAACAATGGCACGGGCTTGATTAAAATTGAAACGGGCTTGAAAAAAATTGATTAACAAGAGAAAATGTAAGAATGATAATATTTGATTGAAAAAAATAACTTACCCAAATACAGTAGACCGTTAGCCTAACGCAAAACACAGTTAACTTGTTACATTTGAAACAATGACCGAGTCTCGTACGCCGCCCGCGTTATAAATTGGTTTTATCTAGCAGGAAAGCCGCGAACTTATTAAAAGCTACTAATTGGTTGCGCTTGTGGATCGGGAAAACGAACGCAGCTGGTAGGCATCGGGTGTAGTGATGTGTAACTATTGTAATATTACAAGTGTATAAAAAAAAAGTATTATTTGTGGCCAGATATATAGGGGCATGCAGAAACACGGTTCTGGGGTCTTATCACAAGTTGCAGTTATAATGAATTTAAGTAAATAAAGTAAAATTTAATGTTTGATATTATGAAAAAAATCTTTCACTTTGTATCATAATTTTGATTCGAAATTATGACGAAGGTCAAAATGTATAGGTGTACGGGATATAGGGAGGAAAAGGGTCGACAACGCACCATAAAGCCAAGATATTTGCAAACGCATAATGGACTCTATGGCTGTTTGTCACCAGCCATGCCGTATGCTTCCTAGGGTTAACTTTGGTACTGAAGTATCTAACAACGGAGTCCTGATTTCTTGCCGTCATTATGGCGATGAGCAGCCGCTATGTACCGAGATTTGCTCTGGACGACTCCAACTAGCCCGACCTGAATAGAGTTAAGACCTTCCTTTGTAGCGGTCGAGCATACACACTGCAGATGTCTATGGGCGCCGGTAGGCACTTCGGTGCCTGCTGCCTGCTCATCTGCCCCCTTGTAACATAAAAAAAAGTTCCGAAGAAGTCGCACACAATAGTTACTAAGCTAGTAAACCATATATAAAAACATAGAGCTAATTACGAGCCAAAAAGTTAAGTAATGTGCAATAACTACTTCAGCTAAGTTTATAATAAACTTCTCACATAGCTTAATCTTATTTCCGCTCTCTGAAGTTGGCATAAGCGGAACAAAGTTATAAATAACGATGAGTGCGAAACTTTGTGCTTCCGCAATTTTCAGATGTAAACAACTAATCTTCTTCCTGAGGTTCTCCCGGTCTAGTACCAGGGTCCGCTCAGATTGCATATGACGTGATTGTGAGGCGTCTTGCGATAACCAACTGAGGTCTGACGTCATCTCAGGAACCCCCCAGTCTCTACAATCTCAGGACTAATGTCACCCAGCGACATTGCTTTTGGTGCCTTCCGAATCACGGGGGAGGTAGGATGCTTGAAAAACCAGTGTTAGTATAGGTCTTCAATCTATGGATGCTGTAACTGTTTAACCTAAAGATCGACTCAAATGCTGGCCGCTGATGAAATGAAATGATTCTCATCATCATCATCCACAGCCCTTTTTCTCTCACTGCTGGGCAAAGGACTCTCCCCGCCCGTACCACTCCTTACGGTCTATAACCAATCTGGACCAGGTTTGACCCGCGACAGATATTATGTCGTCGACCCATCTGGTTGCTGGACCACCAATGCTCAGTTTTCCCATTATACGTACATGGGCAGTACGTAAAAGCATTTCCCGGCGAAAAAAAAGAAGTGAGTGTGTTATTATAGAGGGCATTTGAATGGCGTCGAACTTAGAATAGTAGTAGAATGCCTTATAACTTAACCAAGGGACTTTTAATGAGCACAGTTTTAATCAGAGTGCGATTAATATAAAGAGCTGAAGAAAATGGGTCATACGGATGAATTTATAGTTCTGCTATAAATAGTCCTGTTTAAATTGCTCTTTTAAGTTGTGATGGTATAAAACATTTTTATAGTTTAATTCAAATAAGACATCAAACTAGAGGACCCGATAGATGTTGTCATGCCCTATTTATGATCAGATGAAAGATCCAGTACGAACGCCATCTATTGGAAGTATGATGAAGCTGCGAGTGGCACTGCATTTTTTAATATATCTACACTAATATATAAAGCTGAAGAGCTTGTTCGTTTGTTAGTTTAAACGCACTGAACTCCGGAACTATTGGTCCGATTTGAAAAATTCTTTCAACGTTAAATGGCCCATTTATTGAGAAAGGCTACAGGCTATACATCATCATGGTCTAATAGGAAACGCAGCACCAATAAAGAATGTTTCAAAATCGGCGGTTTTTTTTCTCCCTTTTGAGAGCTTCCGCTGCGTGCGCTGCGTAAACGGTTAAAGTTTCGCAAAAGTCCTATATGACGGAATTATTCCTCTTGAAAAGTTCTAAATAAATGTCCGCAACGGCATATGACTTAGGAGCGTTTTTTCTTTTAAATTATATACATATGTACTCATAATCGTACGAAAGAATAATATCAGTGTATATTCCTTATGCCGGATCTTGCTCTATATTACTCTAATATAAAATGCTAGATTTTTTGCACATTCTTAATACGCAGATTTAAATAACCGCAAGACCCAACTTAATATTTACAGCTCTTCTATTCACAAATTACTGCATGAACGCAATTGTAACTTGCTAAAACCACCTTTCCAGAAGTTGTTATAGGCTCTTCTAATATGGGACTGAATGGAAAGGCTCGGCCGGATTCCCAGTCCCCCTCCATTGAGACGAAGCGGGAGTGCTCAGGGGTTTTAGTCGGTCTGGGCGATCCCCTTCTGGGACGCTCCAACCCGACATAACCCGATCTATTTGTTTTTTACGTTACAAGAGATAAACGAGTAGGCGGTAAGTGACTAGTGATGCCCATGGACATCTGGACCAACATAAGGCCCCTTCTGTTATGAATGGGTCAGAAAGTGTCCTAATGGGTTTTTTCTTAATCAATTTTTTTTCCACAAGCTAAATGCACGTGCCATTTTGATAGTATTATATCATGTTATCTTTCTTTTTTTACTCTTTATTTCTTATTACTCTACTAGTTCCATTTCCTAATGGGAATTGAACCAGATACCTTACTTCAATTCACCATTACTAACTCTGCAGTTTTATCAAGGCATTGGGTCTCTATTTTAAAAATAGATTTGTAAAGAGCAATTTAATCTCTCCCCCCTCCCAACAAGTTTACATATCCTGCAGTGAAGTGGCCGTATAAAAATGATAATTTAATAAAAAGTTCACATTGAAGACAGTTGCGAGTCGACGCTGAGTCAATTTAACTTAATTGAATAAGTTCAGGCTTGCAGCTTGAAACCTCACCCGATATTATTAGGTCTGTGTCTATGAAACGATTTTTAATACTGGCGAGTGAATTTTTCGCTGTACTTTGAATTCGAAATTTAAATATTTATTATACAGCAGCATTTCTAATTTTGTCGCCATTCTTTTTTCTTCTATCGATATATACCACTTTTAATGCTGGCCAGTGTGAGTGTTCCATTCTACTTAAAGTTCTAAATTCAAATTAATTTTAAAACACAGATGTACCATTGATATTATAATAGCAGTTGTTCCTTTGTTTTTTTTGTCATTTTGATTTTCTAATGCAATGTCTGATGGGATGGGTATGACCATGTTGGCGTAGCGACGATACGTGTCGCCACGCTTTGTTGAAAGCAATTTGGCTTTGCTTCGGGATTAAGAGTTATAAATTAGTGGGAACTTTATATAAAGGTTTTTGGTTTACAAAATTCGTTAATTAGAGGTATGAATAGGCTATTTTTCTGTTGTATAAGTAATTAGGGTACTGCATAAACACAAAAAACTGAACGAATTAGCAGGTAAGAGAAGTAAACGTGTCTACCAACGCACCAAGGAGATTTCATATGTGCGCGAACTGGCACCTGTAATAATTTAGAGTTTTAAAAATAGTTATATTAAAATTTTTAGAAATTGGTGACGTTCTTTTACATAATCATTCCGTTTTGGATTCTGTTATAAAAACCAGCTAAATTAAATGTATTCTTTTCAAAAAAATGTAATTATGTATATTTCAAGTTGTTTTAATGGAATAAATAAAGACTTCCTTTGCGGAGAGATGTGTAAATAAAGCCTGGCTATGTATATCTCTCCAAGATGTGGCTTCACCCTGCATCTTTTACCGCATGTATCACGTGTGTTTCGAGGAATTGTTCAGACTAATACCAGCAGCTGCAGTCCACCAAAGGACATCTCGCCAGAATTTGAAAAATCACCCTCACTACCTTGATGTCATGAAATCCACACGCGTGCGATTATCAGGGAACTCCTTACCTCGCTCAACTCCGCTGTGGTATCAATTACCAGCTTTGGTATATCCGAACAGATACGACTTAGGGACCATCATGAAATGAGCATACTCATTCCTCAAAGGCCGGCAACTCATCTGTGAGCCCTCTGGTGTTGCAGTTGTACATGGGCGTCGGTAGTCACTCGAGTAAACCGCCTGCGCGTTTGCCCTATGTTATATCAAAAAAAGACTTCAGTCATCTTCATTGTCTGTTTAAACGTCAAAATAGACTCCTTCAAAAGTCAGAAATTAAAATTATATTTTTCTATTTTAGAGTATTGGTTGTACAGGTTTTCTATAATTTTCATTTTCATTTTCACATGTGTAAATATCAATTAAAAAATAAAATAAAAACATGGTTAAGTCAATTAAATTATGAAGAAGTAGAGGAATTATTATATTACAGATACAGTCTTTAGTATCTTATTCATAGTATTCTATGAAATAATCATGGGTTACTAAATAATATTGATTATAAATCATGACCCGGCACTCAGACTGTTAATCTATGCAATGATAAGAAATTCGTCTCACTTAGTTTATAATTTGGAAAATTTCCATCCATTGTGTAATAAAGCCCATATACATACTTCGAAGGTGAGCTTTCGAAGTAATTTCTAACACGTGTGAACATCTCTCAATATTCATATATAGAGAAATTCCAGATTGATTACATCTTATCAATCTGGAATGTGCGCTAAGAGTTATCACACACTACACATACAACAAGCGGCTTGTTGGAGTTTACGTTACGCAACTTTTGTATTACATGTGACCGCATCTTGATATCAGTGACATTGAATTGATGTACTCGTTAATCAGATATAAGGCGGGGTTGATATTGGATAGTTTTTCAAAATGTTCTATTTGAAGACGTTATTTTTTTTATCTTAATATTACGCACTATCCGAGGACGGTTGGGGTCTGAAGGTCATTCAGTGGCAACCACGCTTGGGGAAAAGAAAGGCAGGACGGCCTCCTATCCGGTGGACTGAGGATTTGGTGCGGGTCGCAGGAAGCCGTTGGATACAAGCGGCGCCACACCACCATTCGTGGAAATTGAGGCCTACGTTCAGCAGTGGACGCACCCAGGCTGAAATGATGAAGATTACGCACAGATAATAAACATTTGTTTTTTAATATACGGCTTCGTACGGGTGCAATGCAGAATATGCATAATACATAAACTTTCCTATGAAATCACTTTGTTTATCAATGAAAACGTGTTAAAATCCGTCGCGTAATTTGAAAGATTTTCAAGCGAATGAAAATGGGAAGCGAATGTGTTTTATACTATGCAATATATTGGGTGTATTATTAACGAACGAGATGGAATAATTGTATATTAACCATATTCTTAAGTAAGTGTTATGGAACATACGAAAAAAATAGCCGAATTGTTCGTGTCCTTCCCGAGTTTAGCGCTTAGCAACATTAATTTTTATTAATACAGAAAAATGTTTAGCTGTTTTATAAACGATAATAGAGTAAAATGTCTTTTGTCTTCCCTAAAGGCAGTGCATGATGTAACCTCAATAGCTCAACGGTTGAAGCACTGACACTCTAAAAATAGTCTTACCTAACACACGAAAAGCTCTTAACTGGGCTAGTAACGCAAATAAAAGTTATGCCTATAAGTATTCTTTATTAAATTACTCTCTCATGTGCGTGATCGTTTTTTTTATGTTACAAGGGGCAAACGAGCAGGCAGCAGGTAGCTAAGTGCCTACCGGTAGACATCTGCACGACCAAGAGGCAAGCAGGCGTTGCCGGCCTTTAATGACGAGTTTAGGCCACCGGTAAGTCTCACAAACCGAATAAAACGCGACAATACCATCACTTGACGTGACAGCATTGGCGCCACTTCACGCCTATCTTATGGAAGAAAGAGGTACTGGTACCTGGACGCGCCGGCCCAATTCGCTACCTCTAATTAATTCGTCTTTTAAGGAATAAATATAAAGACCAAGATTCGATCCATTCTTTTCTATAACATCGTTCGTGGTTTCCAGCATATTGGCGCACTTTATTACACATTGTCTCAGACTATTACAGTAATCGATCCTTTGGATGTGATCAAATGGATCGGAAAATGTTTGACTGTATGAAATTATTTCTGTCGCGACACCTCCTGTGGCGTCTTTTATTTGGCTATGAATCAACGCCCTACTGATAAGTAGCGATGACGACGCATGTTCCGACAGTTTTTTTTTTTGGAAATGCGTTAATAATATTTCCACTTCCACAAACACACCGATATATGTCTCATAATTAGTACGAGCCGCAATAGCTCAACGGTATTAAGTATGGACTGAAATCCACAATGTACCTATATATATTTTATAAATAAACTCATATCAAATAGCCTGAATTTGTGCCAACAAACACTTAAATCTATGGAATTATGATAATTTTTCAAACACTTAGTTTGTTGGGCTTAAACTGTCAGTCCCATTTTACACCAACTTTTTATATTCCTTTTATATACATAGACTCAAGGAAAATAACCTAGATTAATTCAAATTAATTCTTAAATCTATGAATTATGATCACTTACACACTTTTAGTTTGTTGGGCTTAAATTGTCAGACCCATTTTACAGGATTTTAAAATAGTATGAATTTATGCAAATTAACACTTTAATTTATGAACTATGATCACTTACACACTATTAGTTAGTCAGGCTTAAATTGTCAGCCCCATTTTACACATACTTGATATACCATGGATTTATGCACATGAATATGTGAAACTATGATGATCACTTTGCACACACTTTTTGTTTCTTGAACTTAAACTGTCAGTCATATTTTACATGAACTTTTTATATCCATACATAGATGAAATAGCCTAGATTTATGCAAATTAACACTTGAATCTATGAACTCTGATCACATAAGCACTTTTAGTTCATTGGGCTTAAACGGTGAGTCCCATATTACATGAACTTTTTATATTTCTTATAAATAGACTCATGTCAGGTGGCCGCCTTCACGACGGTGTCATCCGTATGCTATGGTTCCTTCACCTCTGGAACCGTTTCCTTGTCGTTATCTTTCTCGTCTTCGAAAAATTCATTCTTGGGTTCCACCATTTTATCGGACTCCTCCTGACTTATACGAATATCTGGATCCGGTTCCTCTTTTATCTTGTATTCTTCAGGTAAAAAGTCACCTTTAAAAAGGAAAGGCAAATGGTAGAATTGGGAAAGCAGTAAACATGAGTGTGTAACCATTCATAGATCATTTCATTTGTGTTTAAAAAAAAACCATGACAACTACATCGCCAGTAGGGTCACAGTCGTGATGCCTGCCTTGAAGAAATGAATACGAACAATGTAGACTGTAGGTATAATGGACCAAGAAATTGGTTTGCCACGCTATGGTCGAATGTCGTTTGAACGTCAATTAGTTAAAAGGCTTATTTTTGCTTGTTATGGCATTACCTTAATTTCTAACAATAACCCTTAGCAAAATTTTTTTTAACTAGGAGCTGTCATCCAAAATGGTAAAGCACTTTCTTGGTCAACTATACAAACAGTTTTATCTATGAACCATTTAAATATACCTGGTATGTGGGTCATCTGGACGGCAGGTGAGTGTTGGCACATCTTCAGGTTGTCGTACACGTGTTTGGTGATAGCCTCCAAATATTGCTTGGTGTTTGCATTGGACGTACTGAAACAAACGGAACATACACATTTTAATGTTGATTAATCAATTACCAATATACATGTGCCAAATGGGCATTCCCCTTCTCTTTGGAATAACTACGACAATTAGTATCGCTCGATACGTTGTCTACCTTTATTATGATACTGACAGAGACCACCCAGAGTGCTGTAATAATGAAGAGATACAGCAAAGGAGGGGACTTTTACCAGTGCATGCAAAAATACCTTCTTAAACTTGAATTATAGTAAATTTTGTCAGCCCCATTCTGAGATCTTTTAGGACGACAACCATTTTAGAAGATAATTCATCCTTCCCTTCAAAGAGACCCGAAAACCGAATCATTTTAGAGATTTTTGAATAGGATTACTGTCTTACCTGCTTATCTCAGGGTGTAGTTGGAAGTCAGGGGCGAAGAATTCCAGGTACTCTGTGTAGGGCAGCTCATTGGAGATGTTCTCATCTACCAATAAAGAGGTCTCGTAGGTCCAACAGCGGGCCACATTCCGGAGAGTATATCTAGAAAGAAAACATCCATTTCACACTAGTACATAAGCATAATTTTAACCTGCTTATTTGAAACATTTGACATTTTATATTTAAGAGAACTAAAGTTATCTTCCTCTGCCTAGCTATATTCTTGTCTAGTACCAGGTTCGGTTTAAATTAGAGAGGATCAGGCTTCGGGGCGAGTTAAGGTGACTAACTGCCGTATGACGTCATCACATCAAACACGGGGGAAGTCGGATATTTGAAAACCTAGAATGAGTCTATCATCTATCACCTGGTCGCAGCAATAACTGCTTAACCAAACTATATTATTACGCACGACCTCCTTGTAAACTTATCGCTAGTGTCGTAGTTTTAGTCCTGATACAACAAAATATGTCTTTAAAATTTATAAATAGAAAATAGGGTACCTATTTATTTAACTAATAACATATTATATTGATTGGCAACCAATAACAACCTCTGAAAGACCTTACCCTCCACCACCTACGACGAGGGTGGGCAAATTGAGATTCTTTACGAATTTAACGCACTCGCCGTGCCCACGCGTGGACAACGAGAAACAACCAAGACGATCTCCGGCCAAGGAGTCTGCGCCGCACTGCAGTACTATCGCTGTGGGACGGTAGAACTCCATGACATTTGATATTACTGGTTTGAATATCTGTAAAAAAATAGACAAAAGAAATTGATTGTCTGTAAAGTCGGTTTATGGGCGATAATTTTACATCATATCGCTGAATGCTTGTTCTCTCGCTCTTACGCTCGGCTCAAGCGGAACGGACAATGAATCATGCTTTCACGTCCGAGCAGCCGACCTTCCTCAATTTATAAGACATAATCACGAAAAAAATAACATTTTTATTTTCTGTAAATCATTAAAATGTTTATGTAACTAACACAACAAAATGAATGCCTAGTACCAATAAAATCAGCTCATCCAACATTTAAGGGAGTAAGGGAGCTATAGTCCACTGGTAAGTTGAAGAAGTATATATGGCTACATATTATATACTTTTTATACCAGAAATAGTCTGAATTTTTTCATAAATTTGAAAAAATATTTACTGTTAACATGGAAATGTATTAAACACAATTTTTTATTGTTTTTATTTATAAATAAACATTTGTCCTAAGGATTATTTTTTAAAGTGGCTAATGACTTCCTTGCTGATTCTTCTTGTGTCTCGATTTTTCCAAATAAGTGGTAGCTTTTAAAATATTTGACATTCAAAAGAAAAATATACTTGAATAAAACATTCTTTGATTTAATTTAAACAATAATAATTTACCTGCACATAGCTCTGATCATCAATTCCTTCCTTT
>JANCMC010006173.1:1160954-1203088 GCA_024363005.1 Charaxes varanes
GAATAAAACATTCTTTGATTTAATTTAAACAATAATAATTTACCTGCACATAGCTCTGATCATCAATTCCTTCCTTTAGAGGCACATTCACAGAAAAATATCTCCCACTTTCTGCCCCTATCTCATACATATCACCAGTGCCAGGGAAGAAGTAATTGCCATACTTATGAAAGCTGACTGTCATTACCCTGTCGGTTAAATAGAAAGCTTCCTGGACTCCATCTCCGTGATGTACATCTATATCAATATAAAGCACTCTAGGATGGTATTTGAGGAGTTCCAATATAGCTATGACAATATCGTTCACATAGCAGAATCCTGTAAACATATAAAACTTATTTAATGTTTACAGAATATTTTTACTTAAAAACTGTAAAACTGCTAAGAATTTAACTCTGATAGGAAACAGTATAGATATTGCCAATACAAACCTGATGGTTCAAACTTCTTCGCATGATGTAATCCACCAGACCAGTTTATAGCAATATCACAGGCATTGTTGTTTAATTTCATAGCACCTTCTAAGGATGCTCCTGTATACATTGAACAGAAGTCAAACAGGCCTTCAAATACAGGACAATCATCACCAACATTGTAGTGAAGCAAGTCTTTTGAATAAGCTGGAAAAATAGAAGGTATAGATGTTTCAGTTCAAAATTTCACAACCCTTTAATAATTAATTGCAAAGCTTGCTTGTGTGTGTGAAGTGTTTTAATTGTAAACTCCAACTGTACTGCTCACTGTGAGCCAATGATGTTGGCGAACTTGCTTGTATGTGTCTACATGCTATTTTGCAAATAGAGGTGAATACTTTGGAGGGGTGTGCATTTTTAGATTGCACGCACTATACCATGATTGTAAATGCTTGACAAATTTCTCAAGTAAACAAAGAAGAACATGTGACATAAAATAATATTGTAATACAATATTCATGTTCCATTAAAAGGGCATGTAGTCAATGTATCTGGTATCTGGTCAAAAAGTAAGCAACATTAAACACTTTTTTAAATAGATTTAATACAAACTTTACATCAAATTAAAATGAAAACATCACATTTACTTTTAAATAATAAAGAGACATTGGTACTGAGTTTATTTTCTTTAGAGAGTCAACAAAGTATAAATAGGTTTAATTTTATATATAATAAGTATTAATAGTTTAATAATAGGTTTAAAACGAATTTATTCCAAATTAAGATAATAATAGCGCATACTCTGTATGTTCTGAGGAGTTACATTTTGAAGGAATTCAATGTAATCTTCACTGTGAAACCTGCACATATCGTGCGCATTGGCTCTATATGGCCTGTATATTTGCATCTTCTTATGAAGTCCATAATTTAAGACCAGGCTATGGGTCACAGATAACCTGTGCGGCTTCATGGGATGCCCCGGTCCGTAGTGGAAATTACCCACATCTGAATTATAAAAATATGCCACCCTATGTTGATTCATTGTAAAAAACAAACACGTATTCTTTAAGAACCAAAATAACACCGAGAGCTAAAGCGATAACAATCAAACGCTTCGTAAGTTGTATATCGCCTAACATGCTTCAATTATGTTCTACTTTGATTGTAACACTGACAACTTTATACGTATTCGGTTTATGTCGTTATTTATTTATTATCATTCCAAAATACAAGCTTGTATGTAAGGCGTGTTTTATGTAACTAGCATGTCTGAACCAATGTAATCAATAGATTAAAGGGGAAATCTCACAAACCGAACGAAACGCCACAGCAATACCATCACTTGACGTGGCCGCATTGCCGCGACTTCATGCCGATCTTATGTAAGAAAGAGGTACTGAAACCCGGACGCGCCGGCCCAATTCGGCTTCAAGCATGGCGCTACCTCTAATAAATCTTCAATATACTCTCATTATATTAACAATGTCGATTGGATACTGTTTCTCATGTATGCATTTAATTGGACTTATCTGCAAAAAATCTTTGACCGAATAGAAACTTATTTCTGGAATGTGTTTGTGAAGAAATAAATTATCGGGCACCAGAATTGTTATGGCCATCGGGTAGGTCACAACGTTGAAACAAGTTATAAAACGTGATGAGACAAAGGCGTATAATTCATCCGCAAAAGTTTATAAATAAGGCGGTCCAACTATATATAGACGTATTATGTATATATGTGCCATATAAAGCTTAACTATAAATATTTACTTTGGATGCGTGGCGTCGCAAATATGCGTGCGAATGTATAATTTTTTATGCTTTGTTCAGAACCGGTAGACTCGTTTGCACTTAAGAGGCGAACAGTTAAAAACTAGAATGCATTTCTTATATATAACTGCACATCAGGATGGTTGTAAGCTCATCGGTGGGCGTACTACAATAATAGTGGTTTGGTTCATTCGTCATCTTCCATAACTGGGTTAACTCAGGCAGGACTTGAAGTTTAAAATCTAAAAGAGACGAATTTCTTAGCAATGCTACTATATAAAAATTGGCCAAAGGTCCGATTAAAGTAATATATTTGCGAAAAATCGATTACTTATCAATCATTAATATAAGTTATATTTTATTGCTTTTTTAATTTTAGTTACCTTTCTGGTGTGATTTTGAATAAAGTTGTTTTCATTTCATTTCATTCTAAATATGTCTAATGTGCTAATGGCTTTTAACCACCATTAAGCTTAAGTATTCTGCTAGAAGTAGGTAAGACAATAGCCCAGCGATATCGGAGTTTGAACCTTAAAGACTACAGTCTCTCTTGCCATTGTTAAGCTATTGACAATCAAAGTATTAGGTTCATTTGGGTTCATCAGCAAATTGATTGATCGGTTCATCCATTCCTCCGTTCATCTCTATTATACCAGAGCCAGACATAGCTTAATTTGAGTGATCACTTCAATGATCATATAATGTGGCCGGAGACTTTGTAGTTTTGTAGAACATTTTAGTCTTCAATGATAAAAATGTACAAACACTGCGCTATGTCTGACACCGGCATTATTAATATTAAACCTTTTAAATCTTTTCATTCACTCTTTCACCCGTTATGTTATTGTGCATCAAGGTTTTAGGTTTATGGGTGGATCGTTCGGTCGGTTAATCCATCCATATACACATCCATTCACCTATCCATTCAAACATCCATTTACCCATCCATACACCCGTCCATTCGACCATCCATTCATCCATCTATTTACCCAACTATTCACCCATCCATACACCCATCCATTCACCCATCCATTCACCCATCCATACACCCATCCATTCATCCATCCATTGTTATTCCAAGGCCACGAAAATATAATTTATACTCTCATAAATTTATGTCGTAACAAAAAGCACACGTGCATGGTTACTTTCTACACCAAGTTTTGGGTCTAATAATTCATTTTCAGCGGGAACACGTGCTAATATTAGATTTGGTCACTAGTTTGACCTCTGACAAAACTTTTATACATCATGATAATCGTATTTTTGTAAGTGGTGTTAATAAATGTCGCGTTATTTACGCCATTTACGACTGTACGTGGCTGGCACTAGTATCCATTCCGCGGGCGCGATAGGTATGCCTTGCTAGAGTAGGACGGCAATAGTGCTGTCTCGCTCGCGTAAACGGGATCGGTTTACTTGTTTATAGTGTATACTAGTGTCAGCCTTCCTTTTGTACTTAAGGTGTGCCTAAATGTAGGACGGCACGTTTCTCTTACCACGCGACGCTGATTGATTACGGTTGTTAAATAATAAGTGCTTGTAACGAATAAATGTAAATATAGTCCGCGATTGTGTAGATTGTGTTTGATTCTCTAAACCATATTAGAGTCTCGATCCCCAACAGTATGTATATTTATATAGATATATTATTATTCTAAAACTATTTAAATTTACTAGAGATCCCCGACCGGTCGAAATTCGCACACAAACCTCTTTACGATATTTATTTGTCTATTTGACCGTATGTTATATTAATATATATACGCTTTGACATCATCATATACATCTGCATGTATATAAGGTGGTGTAAATCGGGCATTATGGTTTGCGTGTGGTTTTATTTTAAAAATTTAAAATATTAAAATTATGTACATTTTATATAAAAAAAATAGCATTCGCACACCTTCCTCTATATGAACTGCAATTGTGCCAAATTTCATACACATCCGTTAGCGTAATTTTCGGAAAACGGTACCTAGAATTTTCGCTTCACGTATTAATATATAAATAATGGGTTTTAATTGATAATTTTTTAAATTTTTTAATAGATTAATTGAGAATTTTTCATTTTTAATTATTATCAACTCCAGTAATTACTGAAGTTGATTGTAAGACCGACACAATTAGCTTATGGTATGTCAAATAAGATACGTATATTTATCTCTAACTTCTATCTCTCTCTCAACTTCCGTTCGCCTCGCCTAATCACACTTCGTTACGCTCTCCACGTGCATTCACCAGCTTACTCCCCAAGTCAAGCGTGCGTAAGCCTGTTATACACAAATATATATATTTTTTGTAAATATATAAATACATACATATGGATAATACACCCAGACTCGAGGAGAATCGAACCCACGACCCCGGAGCATAAGGCAGGGTCAATGCCCACTGCACCGACGGAACAGTCAAAATCACCGCAATTTTCTTTCGTGATATGACTACAAATTTGGTGTTCGGGATTTTTCATATGTTTGTACTTCAAGAATATAGCTTCTCGCCAAATTGTATGTTTCTTGGTCATCGTGAAGTACCCTATAGGTTTTGATTCGAAGGAATATGCGATGTAATGACAATATCTTTTCATTGCGTATACTTTGAGGCATGATTTTTACACTGCTTCAAGGTATTGCAGAATTCAGTATTTGGTATTAATTTCAATTTTATAGCTCCAAGCGTTCCTGAGAAAAAGGATCTTGACAGACCAACAGAAAGACAGACAACGAAATGATACTATAATGGTTCATTTTTTCTATTCAAATACGGATTTTCTCCCAGGAGGTGGATCTTCCTTTATCTTTCCGATAACTGGTCAAATCCATTACGGGTACGCGACCCTGGAGCTCCCTAACTGCTATTGTCACAACCCCTATACCGTCCGTGACAGTATCCGCACCCTTTCCCCCCTCCACATCTACCTTGGTAACCTTTTACTCCATCCCTATACCTTACGGCTAGGACAGGGATCTAGTTAGAGGTAGCACCATGCTTGTAGCCGAATGTGACTTTCGCGGAGCGTCCAGGTACCAGTACCTCTTACTCACGATTGGTCGGTCACGATCGGCGTGAAGTGGCTCTGAAATAGGTTCAGAATCGTGTAAATCTTCCTACATTAAAATAATACTTCCTAGCGTTATCCCGGTTAAGTACCACGATCTAACGACTTCGCCCGCGTGAAAAAGAAATTAGATTCATTTTTAAAGTGATCATATATAGCCTATAGGCTAAATATAATCTTTTAAATTCCGAAGCAGCCCTTAAATATTTTTTAACGCGGGCCAGCCTTTAAGCCTACTTTAGCCTTTAAGGTGTGAGGTTAATTGACCATATTTACTGTTCCCTGATAGCCGTTTGAGATTAGAGATGCCACAGCAAATTTTCCTCAATGGTACTTAAGAAAAATAAATTATTTCAGCGCACTGGGCGATGAATTGGTGTTGGCTGGACTTGACGGGGACGGTGCTTTCATTAGCTTCCAAAGCTCCATCGGCGGTGTAACCGTAAAGGATGAAGTCTGGGTTGTCGGTTCTGATACATATGGCAATAGGGTTGTAGGTAAGTTCTCTTTATGTTACTTTACCTTTAACAATTTCGAAGGAGGTCGTAAGTTAATCAGTGGCCGGCATTCGAGTCGATAGGTTAAGTATTTTTTTTTTCGCTGGGAAATGCCTTTACGTATTTTAAAAAAAAAAAGTAGCTCTTACCTCAGCCGGATGATATGGTCACCTTGACCAAGTGTGCCGTTGTTTTCAAATATCCGACCTACTCCGTGATTCAGTAGGCACGTAAAACAATGGGTACCGATTTATGCCATTGAGTGATGTTAGTCGTGAGATCGTGGGAGTTCCGGGAATGACGAATATTTTAATCATCCTTTTTTAATTATTGATGTGTTTCTTAATCTTTTTCAATTTTTTATTTTAAATTGACATTTATCTACATGTATAAAAATGGATCGCAAAATGTGTTGGTAAGCGCATAGCCAATACCAAAACATTTTGCGATCCGTTAGATTTATAACATTTTAATAATATAACATTAGCATAATTGCAAGAATGTTATTGTAATTTGGATTATTATTCATTCTTGTACTTTTGCATGCCCTTAAAATGGCAGATTGTAGATAAGTGTTCAAAACAATGTACCTAACACCCTATGTACCTACAATTACGCAAATAAATATTTATGATTTCACTACCTCCAGCAAAGGCGGCGACAGCCGCAAGATTGACATAGGCGATAAATTTACTGAATGCAACGGGATCCACGTGTATCGGAGGTTTTGTAAATTTCGAATGTAATGTTATTGTACATGAATGTAAGAGCAAAGTAATTTTTGAATAGAATGTCCCGCGACTTTAAACGCGTAAAATTGCGAGAGTCCTAAGGATTCCTTAATCAGGACCTATCTAAAAATCCGTTCTTTGCGGTTACCTACTAATTTTTTTTTAATGTACCAAGGGACAAACGAACAGTCAGCAGGCAGCTATGTTCCTACGGCCAGGAGGCAAGCGGATGCGTTGTCGGCCTTAATGACGAGTTTAGTCCACCGGGAAGTCTCACAAACCTAACGAAAGCACCTATTTCGATTCAGGTGATATTTCGCTTTTAAATAAATAATAAATAAATATATACAGGACTATATGACACACGGACGTCTATTCCTAAGGTAGACAACTTGTCAAACAATGTCTGTGTTATAGGTAAGAGATCCCTGTTATACACAATTTTTTTTGTAGCAATATATAAATAAATACATATAGGTAATACAAGTAGACTCGAGGCGGGAGTCGAACGGGCCAGTCATAAATAGATAGATAGATTAAAAAATTAAAAAAGTAAATAAAGATATAAGTAGATTCGCCAAATCGGTTACACTAATCCGCTTATCACCTATCAAACTAGATTATGTACAGAACATTATTACAGAACGCGTGATTATTAAATTCCCCTTTAAACTTAGCCTTCAATGTCAACAGATCGATTGTGGAAGGTAACAAGTCAGGGCGCTTAAAAGACTAAAGGCTAAACGTTCTGCAGGACCAGATGGTATCCCACCGTATATTGTTAAAGATTTCAAAAATATCTTTGTTTTGCCTTTATATCATATTTTTAATATATGTTATAAGGGCTCGATTTATCCAGATGATTGGAGTGCTTATAGTAAAACCGTTTCGTTATTCACTGCCAGTATACTGCTGCGGTTACCTGTGGAAATATATGAAGTCATAAATAGTCGCCATTTTTGTACTGTGAGCACTGGCGCTTGGGAACTTCAGTGCTCTCAGTACTTGGATCACGTGATCAATCAAAAACAGAGCAGCTCTTGTTAAAAAAAATACTGTTTCCGTTGACTTATTTCATTTTATATTATAAAAAAATAATGGGTGAAGACACATCGTGGTTGGGCAAGTGACCCGCAAAGATGGGCCAATATATACCCATATATACCTTTGCGGGGAAGATATGGATGAGATTGGCCCAGGAAAGAGAAGGGGGAGGCCTTTGCCCAGCCGTGGGACTCAACAGGCTAATAAAAAAAACATTCGGCCAGTACGTTTCCCGTTTTAACAAGACTGTTTAATCGTCACCTTTATGTTTTTATTTAGCTAATTAAATAAAATTTGCTAATAGCAGACGAGCGAAAATTCGGGCAGGACAACGTCTGCTGGGTTCGCAAGTAACGCATTATTTTCCAACTTAATCACTATTCATTGATGGTTAAATACACAGATTATTAACCCATAAAAAACAATAAAAAAGCCACGTAGATTTACGTAGTTTGTTGTATACATAGAACACACAAGAAACATCAAAATTTCAAGTGGTAAATTTTAAATTGTTAAATAATATTCAAATATGACTCTGATCAGTGCCATTTATAAGAGACTGAAGTCTACAGAAACTGTGAGAAATCCGTACGCGTCACCGCCTCCAGAAGTAGATGAATCGGAATTGAAGAAGAAGAAGAAACGGCGAATTGATAAGGTGATGACGAACACCACTTTATTCTCCATTATTAAGATCTCATTTATTGATTTATTCAATCATATTGAACCACCCTGGAAGGGTATTACATCAATGATAATTAATTTATAATTTCTAGTCACGTAGGGATTAGAGGGTTGATTTTTTCACTGCTCCAAGGGACCTCTGATCTCAGTATTTGATATCAATATGTGTCATATAGTCTTGTATACATTTATTTATTTATATTATTCTTAGACACAAATATAAATTGAAGAGACAGATTTTAACGACATTATTAATCGATAAGGATCGATGCTCCATCACTGATAGTATCAGCTGTTGTACAGAATCGGTATTGGCTGCAGGCGACCGTCATTCGTCTTTGAGGCTACATCATGGATAAAGCGATTTGACGTATCTGTTTCCAAGGTGCAGTTCAGACGATTAATGTTATTTTGACCTTTTCAAGACCTATTACATTCGAAGATTTCTTTAAGTAAGCAAGTTTGCTAGTAGGCAAGCACAAACTGCCCTGCTATACAAGCTCTAAAGATTTTATTTACTTCTCCTTCCTAACGTTATCCCGGTTAAATACCAGGTTCCGCTTAGATTGTCGAGGATGTGCCTGTGGGGTGAGTTAAGATAACCGATTGCCATCTGACGTCATCCTCGGAAACCCCACAATTTCTACAACCTTACGACTAATATCACAAGGGGACATTTAATCGGGTCCCACTGTTTTACGTGCCTGAAAATTTTATTTACTGTGTCAAAAATAAATTCTTTAGTAAACCATGAGTATAGTAGTGCGTTGCTTATCCTATACACCGCCCCAAAAAATTCCGGAAATCCTACTCGGCAACTGAAATCGAACTCTACCGAAAAGAAATCGTTAAGTTTTGGTCTGAAATCATTATATTTTGCCTAATACCCAATTATGTCATTAGATGATTCCTGTTACACGCTTTGCGTTTATTTGTAGGGGAGACCAGAATAGTGCTATAGATTTTTTAAGACCATAGAGCAGAAAATTTTTATGTGCAAGAATGGACACTGACATGAAAGGCTGCGGTGTAGTCCCCCTGTTACATAAGAGGACCAATAAAACTGAAGACAAAGTTTTTAAAAATTCTGGAAGCTACTATGAAAAAGACTTGACGAAATTATAATAAAATGACAAAGTATTTCTTAATACTTTACTGTTACTGGTATATTTGCTGACGGAAATTAGTTTTGTTACTTGAGCTCGCTAAACTGTCTACTAAGCTGGGCCGATGGCATAGTTCACTAAAACCCTGCCTTTACCCTGCCACTAGGAAGCTCGCAAATAAGTTGCTGGCCTTTTAGGCCACTTGAACTTTCACGAACCGAACGAAACGCGACTACAATACCTTCAGTTGACCTGACAGCATTGTCAATTGCCTGCAAGCTGATCTTATATGAGGAAGAGGTACTGGTTCCCAGACACGCGGGCCTAATTCAGCTGCAGACCAAAAGGTCTACACCGGTGCTACCTTTAATTCGATAGGAGTAGAGGAAATGGTAGAGTAAAAGGATATAAAGGTAGATGGAAGGAAGAAAAGGAATGCGGATACTACTGTCACAGACGGTATAGGGGTAGTGACAATAGCAGCTAGGGTAGTCTGAGGTCGCGTACCCGTGGTGGATCTGACCAATTATCGGGCAGATAAAAAGGAAGACAAACCCCCAGGACCACTTGTTCGAACTAACACCGGTAGCTGCATTCCACCGAAGGATATATCGTCAAAAATTGAAATTCCACCCTCATCACCTCGATGTCCTCAAGTCCACAATCGTGCTATTTTCTAGAAACTTCTTACCTCGCACAATTGCTTTGTGACATCAGTTGCCAGCTTCGGTATTTCAGAACGGATACAACTTAGGGACCTTCAAGAAAAGAGCATACTCATTTCTCAAAGGCTGGCAACGTATCTGCGTTCGCAGTTGCAATTATCCATGGGCGTCGGTAGTCACTTAGATGAATGCCGACTGCTCCTTTTCCCCTTGTTATATATTTAAAAAAACTTGGAATATCAACGTGGAATATCGCACTTTTTAATATTTTATTGTATACAATAATGAAAACGTCGTAATTGACAAATGTGTTATATAATGACGATTTTATTTCGATTTACATGTTTGTAACGCTCTACTGTGTAGTCGGGAATTTGGGTTTACAACAATTTACGCGGGAGGTATCGATTTGACATCTCGGTTAAATTACTATTGCGAGTTAGATTTTAGCCAGATGGACTGTATGTATCTATTATTCTATGACTTAAGTCACTTTACAGCAAAAAAAGTGGCTCAGAGCGTGTCAAGACACGCTTATATTAAAGGGTTCCGTATCTGATACGTGATTAACGTATTTGTTAAATACTTTCAAAAGTTTTTGTCCGATTTTGCTCATAATAATTTTCCAATGGGTTTTTAGTATGTCCTATTCACAATTTGTAGTATCTACATGTAATAGTTTGAAAATTGTAGGGGGTTGAGCCACCGTGCATAACACTTTGAAGGCCAAATGCTCGAAAATGGTACCCATATTAACATTCTGTGTATAAAACCTTACCTTTTAAAAGGGTTACTTACCACACACAATGGGGTAGAATGAAAGAAAAATCAGCCCCACCTCGTATGTGAAACGCCCCTAAACAGTAAAATTATTATTAATTTATGTTGCCAAAATTTTTATTCTTATATTGCATTTCTATTCTTATATTGTAGAAGTTAGACATGGTCTGACAGAGAGACGACAACGACGGACGGACGGACAGAGTGAAACTATTAGGTTTCCTTGTGGGAGTACGGAACTCTAAAAATCATCACAATTTCTTCTAATGCAAATATTTTACAGAAATCTTAACCGTTATTATTTGAAAAAATTCATCACTCACCATTGATATGTCATCAAATGTCGAAAGTCCCCTAAGCAGTTTAGATGTGTAGTCCTACCACATAAAAATTAAATTGACTTACAGCTATTTAGTTTGTTCGGATTATAACAGCGAAAAACAAGTTACAAATAATTTTGTGCGCACAAGAAGACATAACTCTTAAAACAGATTTCTTCCAGAAACCTTAAATAGTAGGAGGTTGATGCGAAGAGAAATGGTGTAGGTACAGTAAAATAATTATAAGACCCATTCTCTATATAAAATAAAATTGTGCCAAATTTAATACTCCTCCGTGTGTTCTATATAGATTTTAAACAATATCAAAAGATCACAGCTCTTACGTAAACCGTTCAAGTAAGTGTATCAAGCAATTAATCTCAGAGCCGATGTCCCCAGGCGCTTACAGGTGGCTGTTAATTTTATAAGTTAATTTATTTTCAGTTACACTAATTAGACGCGCCGACGCTGAATTAACTTTGAAGGGACCTTAATTACTTTGTAATAGTGGTTTTAAATCACCGAGGGAGTTCTGACGGTTATCTCTGTTAGCTAACGTAGAAATTCAGTGTCACAGTTGTTGATAGACGGAGAAGGAACAATTTTCATATTTAAGCCCAGGGTATGATTTATGCGGAGTAAAATTAAGCGCCATGCGTTATGTATTGAGTGAGCTGCACATGTGGATCAGAGCTAATACACACATATTTGAGAGGTTATATATTTCTATAAGGAATCCTTATAATTTCACTTAGTCCGTTTGTCTATCTGTCCATCCGTCCGTCCATCTGTCCGTCCGCAAGGTGGATAGGATTTCCGAATTATTAGATGTAGAGATTCGAAATTTTCTATGTTAATAGTATAGTCGATCAAGAAATTGGTTTGCCACGCTAAGGTCGAACGTACTTAAAAGGTTTATTTTTGCTTGTTATGCAATACGTTAATTTTTAAAAATAAACCTTAGCAAGATTTCTTTAACTAGGCGCTATCACCCAAAATGGTAAAGCACTTTCTTGCTCGAATATACACGCTAAAATACTTATAAGGAAAATTATTTTGATCGAAATTGGACAATAACTTTTATAGTTATTCAACTAATCGATACCTTCCACATATTGTACCCCCAAATTCCCAACTTTATAGTAGAGCATCAGAAACAACAAAATTGTAATATTACAGTCCCTTTTTAATATATTATGGTATATAATAAAGTAATCGTCATTATTTAATAAATAATTGTATACCACTTTTTCCTCCATCTAATAAAAAAGTTTGCCCTATGAGTGGCCGCAATGATAGCGGGCTTGGGTATTTAACCGGGTTTATCTTATAAATTTTAATCCAGCCTTCTGCAGTTGAGCTATGACATCTTTGAATCACGCAGTTCAGTCACCTATAACTCAAGCGTGTTAAATCAATACGAGGTAAAGGAACAAAGAGTTGAGTCATAGAAACATTTGTTTTTGCAAATTATGCAGTGTCACATATGGTAGAGAATTAAATGTTACAGTCATTATACTTAATACATACATATAAATACAATTATAATACAATATTTATGTTTATACATAAATATTTGTTTCACAAGTAAAAGTCTATGTTTACAGTATCATGCTTAGTGCATTGCTTGTAAATACATCGCCAAGGATTTGATATTAAAATTGTCGATAGATTGAAGTTCGTACTGCCCTCGCTTCAAACCTCGACACCGCTGGCTTTTTCAAAAAGTTCCAAAGAAATCTTAACTGGAAAAGTCACTCGAATATTGGGTATTCCTAGTGTTATCATATTTAAATGAAAAAAAAAAATCATTATACACTCGAGAGCAATGAAATCCCACATGAGAGTATTTTTGTGTAAAATGTTTTTTTTTATTTCTATTAAAGAAAAACCTTTTTTTAAATATGAAATTAAAGCTCATTCACCGGATGGTATTTAAATGACCTTTAATCCCATTTAAAAGAAATATATGTATTTTTTAAAGTAAAAAAAGCAAAAAATCTTTTACAAAAGAATGTTCTCATGTGCGAGCGATTTTATTTCACCTGAGTGTATAGTATACGTTCGTCAAAAATATCAAATCATACTATATATTACTATTGTAATATATCTGTTTTC
Organism: Charaxes varanes; assembly: GCA_024363005.1. NCBI lineage: Eukaryota > Metazoa > Arthropoda > Insecta > Lepidoptera > Nymphalidae > Charaxes > Charaxes varanes. The sequence continues at coordinate 1,174,144 of JANCMC010006173.1, forward strand.
GGCATGTAAACCGAAGATAAGCTGAGGTCAGGAAAGTGAGGTCGCGAGTTATCACAGAACCGGAAAATAACGTTTTCCCCGCACGTTCCAGCTAGTTTAAATGATAAAGAGATCCGAAAACACGATAACACTTTTGTCAAACACGGGATGTACGATTAGTTACATTGTTAAATTTAAATTTATGCACATAAATGTGTATTTGTACGGGATAGATAAGGAGGAAGACGTGAGCTGAATTCTATATTATGTAAGATCTATTTCCTTATCGAATCAAAGTCGGTCGCCTATTTACGGCTATAATAGGCGAGTTCTACGTACGTCATTCGTTGGTGAACCAGAGGCCCTAGCACGAACATTTCGAACCGTTCGAAGTCTAAGAGTCGACTGTATTTAGGATCAAAACGTTCGTGCTAGGCCCACAGGAGGCAAGTTTTTATTGTGCTACGTGTATCGAGCCGTGTCACGCTTTTAATCAATACTAATGCAATCTGCATTGACACTAAGGGAGGGCCGCTGTGAGCTCAGCATAAGTATTTTCAAAGTCGACTCTTCGACTCGAACGGTTCCAAACGTTCGTGCTAGGGTCTCAAATTCATTCGATCGGCTTAGAGCCTTTGGCTTTTGGGAGAGATGTTGTACCATTCTGCATCTTTTCGGCCCTAGATTTCACCCACATTCACTCGTTGTCTCAAAAATGCATAACCTTGAATTTATCAATAATTACCAGCCTCCTACAGCATCCATCAAAGACTTATCGAAAACTTTATCGAGAACAGTCTCTGTTGCTAGATATAAATTGACCTTGTATTAGCGATCTGAATAAACTCTTTTGCAAAAAATCCGTAAAGTAATTGAACTCTGTAAAGTTATCAATCAAAGAATGCTATTGACGAAACGGTTAAATAATATTGCAGCAACAAATTGTAACATTAACAACACATTGATGTCGATATCGTTGTATTACCTATTATAGGCATATAACAAATAACGAGTAATATAACAGGGCGAGTCCTTCCTCTACAGACAGATACTATACCGTTTGTTAATTACAATTCAATTGTAACGATTACACCAATGTAAATCGCGGCACGATTCCATACCAAGCGAACTGTTCATAAAAAGAAATAATGAAGAATTTTTGATTCCTTACAATATATTCTGTAAAACAATTTTTTTTTATTAACCTATTGTGTCCCACTGCGGCGCAAAGGCCTCCCCCTTCTTGATCCATCTTCCTCTTTCCTGGACCAATCACATCCACAAGTTGCCCGTGGGCCAATCTCATCCAGGTGTTGCGAATTCTGTTGTTCCAAACTTACATATATACATAAAATCATATTACCTCTTATAGGGTTCCGATACTTGTAATCCTCGTCAGGTACAGCCAATTGTAAACATTTGTAACGCAAAAATCAATCAAAAAAGTGGTTCAGGTAATGTCACAAATTTGTCTGTACAATTATTATTTCTTAAAACCACAGAGATTGGCAAATATTTTTTGTAGAATAATTTGCGTAGCGAAATTACACAGCCGACCTATATATTGACTAAATAAACCTCTATTAGTATCGCCAGCGTTGATATAACAGACGCTGTTATAAGAGGCGCTGTTAGTCATTGTAATGAAGATAATTAAAGAATCCTATTTCATCCGTCTTAAAATGTAGCAAAAGTATGTGTATATAATAATGTAGGTCGCGAAGTCCTCTATAGAATGAATGATTATATTTGGCAAAACCGCAGCGATTGGCAAATATCTGCGAGCATTTCGCTGGTCGAAAATTACGCGGTAGGCCAAAATCACCGTAATACCAGCCCCTTGACCCAGATACGCTGCCAAAGCATGGTGGTCACTGATTGCGATGGTCGTACGACTTTCACCGATCGAGCCTTATTTCATATTTCGATGGCTGACTATATTGCTTTTCACTTTCTATTGCTGTTATGTTCTATTGTTTATGTTTGCTTTCTGATTAGGCCGTCGGTCGTAATTAGTTTGATTCCACGCCTTTCCCGTGGACTTTATAAAGGGCAACTAAGGAAATCCCAAGTTTAGGGTGACTCCAAAGGAAAAAAGGAATTCTTAAAGGATCACTTCGTAGTCCGTCTGTCTTTCGGTTGAAACCAATTTTCTCAGGAATGAGTAGACCTAAAAACTAGAATTTTCTACCAAATACTGAGGTCTGCGGTCCCTTGAATCTGTGCAAAAAATCAACCCTCTAAGTGTACGCAATTAAAAGATATCCTATACATTTGCAAAGGGAACCAACATCTATTGGGTACTTCCCGTTGACCTAGAATCATGGCATTTGACAAAAAACTATATCTTGTAGCACAAGTATTGAAAAAAACCGAAAACGCAAAAATTGTTGTGTGTGTCCAGACACATTGTTTTTCTGCCCGTTAGTGCCCTTGTTATATATATACAAAAACTTTGAACTATCAAACATATTGTATTGTTAAGTATTGAAAGCGTATTCTATTTCCGTGTACATTAAATATAGGTAGAGTCAAATGTTCCGGTATACGGCGCGCTAGCCGTGGCCTACTGACCGCGATTGTTTGGACATCGCACTAGTTGTTAGAGTTAGCCACAAAGTGTATGCAACTAAATTTGATACAAAGCTCTACACCAACGTGTCAAAATACGTGTCAAAATGACAGCTGAACTAAAATGAAAAAGTGTCAAAGCAACAGGCGCAGAAAGGATCAAGCCCTACTGATATATTATATACTATATTTAGTATTCTTATTCCTCATCTTAGTTACTTAAAAATAAGCGATAAATCTTATCAATAAAAATATCTTAACAATAAATATATCAAGCGTTTGTTAGTCTCGCTAATTAGTTATCAATTTAAATATCAACCAGCTCACTGTTTCCAGAATTTTCACCTTTAACAACACACAATGAGAACCTACTTTACTATATACACGTAAAATGCATATAACAAACAATATCCGTACGTAACAAACGAATGTTATCGTGCTGCATGCAATCTGTAAACGCGACGTGTAAGCCATTGCCTCAAACTTGCGAACCGCCATGCACCGCGGGTGCCATGTTATGTCACTCATTAGTTATCAATTTAAATATCAACCAGCTCACTGTTTCCAGAATTTTCACCTTTAACAACACACAATGAGAACCTACTTTACTATATACACGTAAAATGCATATAACAAACTATATCCGTACGTAACAAAGGATCGTTGCCGTGCCGCATGCAATCTGTGAACGCGACGCGTAAGCGATTGCCTCGTACTTGCAAACCGCCATGCACCGCGGGTGCCATGTTATGTCTCTCATTAGTTATCAATTTTGATTTCCACCAGCTCACTGTTTCCAGAATTTTCACCTTTAACATCACACAACGAGAACCTATTTTACTATATACACGTAAAATGCATACAACAAACAATATCCGTACGTAACAAACGAATGTTATCGTGCTGCATGCAATCTGTAAACGCGACGTGTAAGCCATTGCCTCAAACTTGCGAACCGCCATGCACCGCGGGTGCCATGTTATGTCACTCATTAGTTATCAATTTAAATATCAACCAGCTTACTGTTTCCAGAATTTTCACCTTTAACAACACACAATGATAACCTATTTTACTATATACACGTAAAATGCATATAACAAACAATATTCGTACGTAAAAAACGATCGTTGCCGTGCCGCATGCAATCTGTGAATGCGACGTGTTACCGATTGCCTCGTACTTGCAAACCGCCATGCACCGCGGATACCATGTTATGTCTCTCATTAGTTTCAATTTTAAGGTTTGATTTCGCTTTTTCACTGCCAGTGTTCCCTCCCCTGCCTAGCCAAATCTGGTATGATCCTACTATATATATCCAAACTGACCTAACGCAAAAAAGTTGATTTTTGGGAAATGGCAAAAAACGTTTTGTCATTTGCTACTTATTCTGCTTATACTTTGATAAAACTGTTTTTATCATTAAAGTATTATTAAAATAACAAATTATGTAGATAATATAGTGATTAATGATATTAAAATGTTATTTTAAAAATATTTTATTATTTGTTTGTCTTTGTAAGCAAAAGAAGTTTTTTGTTAAAAAGACAAAAATAGGTGTATCTCAGTATTGGATGGAGATACTGAAATAATTCTTTCATTGACTGATAGAAGATGTTAAACTTGATTGGTCAATTTATGGCTAAGCCTGCAACAAATGGTTTTGTGTTCATACTTATCAATATCATGTGATTACTTTGAAATTTTTAGTGCTGTTTTGACTTTATAGATATTCACAGCTCTAAAAGTTATACAAGCAATGTTATTTAAATCTGACATAAATTTCAACTCTCTCTTCAGGTTCTTTCTTAATAATGTTTATTTTAAATTTTGTGGCAGTACCAATTTTCATTTCTACTGCTATCCCAATTTGAATCCTTACTTCTAATACAGACAAGAAATAGTCAACATAACTGTTTGTTGACATTTAAGAGTTCCACATCTATTACTTCCAATATACAGCCTACAGTAATTAAATGTTTTAAAATCACAAACAATGATAAAAATATTATCTTATCACATAAATTATCTCAAACATCCTTTAGATTCATTTCTATGAGAACATTATAGTTTATTGACATAGCTTGCCTAGCCTTAATAGCTATCTCTTTGAATACACATCTGTATCATAAGAAAAAATCTATTAATATTATAATTTATTTAAAAATATTGTATACCAACATTGTCATAAATTAAAGGTTTTAATACCTTAACATATTCATGTGGACCAGTTTCATCAGAAAGTTTTGCATTGAAATACATCCAGACGTATGAAATGGATGTCGGTTTGTTCGAACTTTAATTAACGGCCAGTGATGTTTGCTTGAACGAATTGATATGGGTGTTCTGGTTTCCCGGAACGTGTAAATGTATTGCCAGACATTTTTTTATTGATGAAATACCCTCTTATGGCCATTACCCTCTTTGGGCATTGCAAATCGCATGCTTAATCGTAAACTGCCCAATTACGTTTTATGTCGCAGGTAACATCGTTTCAGTGTCGTCTATTAGCAAATCTACGAATTATGTCGTAATATCTATCATAGACTGACATCCTGCTATTTTAGTATTTTCAACAAAAATAAATTTTTGTTAAAGAGACAAACAAATAATAAAATATCATAAAAATAACATTTAAATATCATTCATAACTTAATTAATTATAATTAAAATACATGATAAGCGCTATAAGTCGTAAATGACAAAATATTTTTTGCGATTCTCCAAAACTCAGCTTTTTTGAGTTAGGTCAGTTTACGATTAAGCATGCGATATATAAATGTCTCTTGCGTCAATGTTCACTTCATTTTTCATCAGATGAATTAGTACAGTACAGTATAGCAAAGTAACTTATCAAATGTGACGTATCTATACTAAGAGTTTGTTTGTTTGTTTGTTTGCTTGACCGCGCTAATCTCAGAAACTACTGGTCCGATTTGAGAAATTCTTACAATGTTAGATAGCCCATTTATCCAGAAAGGCTATAGCCTTTATACACTATATGCTAATATATATATATATTAAAAGGTTAAAGTTTTCACCTAATTTTACGCGCACGAAATACAAGTAGTAATTTTATAAGAGTAAATGCGAATGTGATATTTAAGACAAGTTCTTATGTTAAATAATACTTTTGTGTTTTCAGTATTCAAAAATCTAATCAAGAAAAAAATTGAATACATGATGTCAAAGCGAAGTCATGACGACCGTATGTAAATGAATTGTCAAATATATAAGTTGTTGTGCAAAGAATTAAAATTTTGTGTACCAATAGATTTAATAAGCATACGCGGAAAAACGATTGGTGCGTAAACGCCCTTATCCGAAGATGTACTCAAAATATTGAGTTCCAATATTGGAGAATGTTTTAATTAAGTTGAAAATTATAAATTAACACGACTTTGACAGTCTGCCTCACTTCCGGACGATATCTTTTGATTAGCGCCAGATATATAACTTGGTCGCATCGCATCTTAATAAAGTTTCGATTAAGGAAGTTAATTCCAATATTTCTCTTGGAATTGGGATTTAGCTTATTGAAATTTTTGTGTCACTTGAAAAAGAAAAATGAAAATGTCCTAATACATTTCAGCTATGTTAAAAACATTTTTGCGTTAGCTTTCATTATTTTTTTCTTAAATTTTTGATTAGGTTTTTGTATCCATAGCCGATTTTATCATTTCATCTAAAATACACTGTTTATATAAACACTCTGAATGAATATTGTAAATGTGAAAGTTACTCTGTTTGTTACGTTTTACGCCTAAACTGCTGAAACAATTCTGATGGAATTTGGTATAGAGGTAGATTGGATCTTGGAGATGGATATAGGATACTTTTTGATGCGAAAATGGAATTGAGATCAGCGCAGACAAAGTCGCTGGTTACAGATAGTAACAAAATCGATACCTAAATTGTTGTAACTTCAAATTCCCAACTTCACTTCACTTTTCATTTCTCAAAGGCCGGCAACGCATCTGCGCATCTGCCCTCTGGTGGCAGTTGGCCATGGGCGTCGGTAGTCACTAGGTGAACCGCCTGCTCGTTTGCCCCTTGTTGTTTATATATATATAAACAAATTTGTGTATACAATTATATATTCAATAAAGATGATTATATATGTTAAGTGACAAAATGAAGGTTCCGAAATACAGGGTCCGGTTCGGACATTTAAAATCCAGTGTTAGAAAGTGTTCCCATCCATCACTCCGCCTCGGTAAGAACTACTTACTCCAGAGAAAAAATATTATTCTAAATAATAAATTATCTCTAGTTGATAAAGGCTATCATTGTTATTGATAACCAATTTTAGAAACTAAAATTACGTAATTTTTGTATAGAAATTAAGTCAAATATGATAAATATTTATTTAGTATATTATGTCTGAAGTTTTTAAAATATATTAAATTATTTTAATTACCATTGTCCATTTATTCATTACGATTCATCATTACTTATTATTTATTTTTAAATTTCTTTAATTATTTCGGTTATAGTACACGTAGATACATGGTGAGCAGGAACATGGCGTCATTGACGTCATTTAAAGGTGTTTGAACAATTAAACCGATAATAAGTATTTTTATTGTTGGTAATTGAACGCATCGCTGATGTTTTCGCTTTAGCAACACATTGTATTTATCACAATGATGTTCGACGTCCTCTCATTAAAATAATGTTTTCGCAAAGCACCTAAATGTTATTACAATACAGTCGCAGCTGCCGATCTTAACTATAATGAATGGTAACATATAATATTATTTACTTTTGTATATCTTAAATAAAAGATATTCCAATAAAAAAATATTACGGACCAGACTAGGTTTTGCTTAGCATGATTGTAGAAGTCGTAACGTTTCTCAAGCGAGTGCTAGCGGTGAACGAATCGTAGTGTAATTTGTAAGGTGATGAATGAAAAATGCCTTTTAGGTACAAGAAATATGAAACTCTAGCGAGAACAAGGCCGACCAGATGGCGGCCGTCCTTGGCAAGGACATTCGAGTAGCTGACTCACCTAGCGGCTGGTGGATAGTGGAGTGCGCGTCACAGTCCGCACATACCGCCGACCGTAGCATTCTCTCCCGCTGCAGGCGCCTCAGGAGTTACCCACGAAGACAAATGTCGTGGACTTAGTCAGCAATAAAAAATAAAAACTTTCGCTACAAACAAAGAGACAACCCTGATACAAATTCATGTAAGTATTCAGTGAACACAGTTTACCAATTACAAACTCAGATGTTTTCCAAAATTCGTATCTAATGTAGCCGTGTATTTGGAATTTGAGCAAAACAGTCGGGATTTGCTTTTGATCGCATATTAATTAATATTTCATCAAATACAAATTGTAAGCAAATATGATCAAATTATTATTACAAGCTAACTGGTAACACGCTATCTACGTACAAAGGTACAGGCAAAGGTTAATGTAATTGTTCGAAATTCGAATTAGTTCGGCGAGCGTCAGCATTCAGTCTAATATTATAAAATAATAAGTTGACTAAGTCATAGGCTGCATGCTAAATGCTCATTGCCTTTTATGCTTAGATGAAGATAATGAAAAATTGTAAGAATTGGCGGGAACTGAAAACACATAAATACGGTGCTGTTGTTAAAAATATATAAAATATTGTTTTAAAGGATAAATAAAGATTCCCAAGATTGTGAGTACAAATCGTTCGGATCTGTAAACTTTATCTAGCTCGCTCCCATACTTTTATTTAACAGAAAGAATAATTTGTACACTAAAATGCTTTTATACACAAATAATGAATAAATATAAGAATATTTATTTATATATCTTTATCAGTCATATTTCATTGACCTTACGTCAAACCCATATCATCTTTAAATCTCTTTTTGGCGGGAACTTAAGAAGACGAAAAACGCGCTGACCAATCATGAATCACCCAGTGTTGCCAACAGTTCTAAGAACAGATTAAAAAAGACGATTTTTAAAATACAATTATAAAAACCCAAATTACATTTGTATGAACAAATATCTAAGTTTCTATTTAATTTTTAAGAAATCTATCCGTTATATTTTTTCGTGCATGGTGTAAAATAATTTTAAAAAGAAATTAGTATGCACCCACCACCATCCACCTCTAATATATAAGATTTTCCGCGGCTATCATGATGATCTAACACTAAATTCTCCCCAATATAATATTCAACCGTAGAAGAATTTTATATGAAATTCGTAATATACAAAATTATTAAGTGAGAATAATATATATGTATATACAAAATTTCAATTCTTTATACTACGACATTGTATCATCTGAATGATCATTTAATTTCAATGACCATGTAGTGTGGCCGAGGACTTTGTGAAACTTCACAGAGTTTTGTAATACTTTGTAGAACTCAAGGACAAAAATGTACAAACACTTTGAGTTATGTCTGGCTCCGGTATTCTAGTATAATATATACATGTGTGTAAATCAAGTAAATCGTTTGGCATTGGTTTGCGTGTGGTTTTATTTTAATAAGTTAGCGTATTAATAATGTAGGTTTAAAAATATTAGCATTCGCGCCACTCCTCCTTCCTCCTATTTTATAGGTTACTATAATTATTCTAAATTTTATAATCCCCGGAAAATGCAATTTTCGTAAAATGGTCCCGATGGTTTCCTCTTCACGCATAGAAAGGAGGCAATGCAAAAGTTAAAGCTGAAATGAAACAAAAAATGAATTATTTATAAGCTTTAAATGAAACGGCAAATGAATTATTTATAAACTTTAAATGAAACGACAAAAGAATTATTTATAAGCTTTAAATGAAACGACAAATGAAGTCTTTATAAGCTTTAAATGAAACGACAAATGAATTATTTATAAGCTTAAAATGAAACGACAAATGAATTATTTATAAGCTTAAAATGAAACGACAAATGAATTATTTATAAGCTTTAAATGAAACGACAAATAAAATATTTATAAGCTTAAAATGAAACGACAAATGAATTCTTTTATAAGCTTTAAATGTAACGACAAATTAATTATTTATAAGCTTTAAATGAAATTTCAGGAAAGAACTAAAGGGTAAATCGAAGAGAGATTTGAGTTCAGAAGGAGAATATGATCGGAAACATGAAAAAAGGTAAATATATAGTAAATATTTACTAGCTGTTTCCCGCGAGTTCGTCTGCTTAAACTTAAACTTGCTGCCTTTATGTGGCCCTATCAAAAAATGTTCTTAGCACATGTCTACTAACTATAAACTACCTTCGTGCCAAATTGCACCTTTATATTATGTCCAGACGCGGCCCTAGCACGATCATTTCGAAACTTTCCAGTCAACGATTCGACTTTGAAACCATTCGTGCTGGGTGCAAACCTTTACCATTAGCATTGATTAAAAGCATGACACGATAAAGACTAAATGTGGGCCCAGCACGAATATTTTCATCCTAAATACAGTCGAATCTTCGAATTCGAACGGTTCGAAATGATCGTGCTAGAGCCTCAGGTGTCGAAATTTCGTGTTAAGTGACTTTTCGCTTTTAAGTATAAAAATAGTTTAGTAAAATGAAAAAATGATGAAATGTTTACTTACTGTGTTCTTACTAAAATCGCGATTTCATTATATTCGTGTTATATGTTAGTTAGTAATCTATAATTGTGAATATTTTGTCCTAAATAGCCGTATCCTTGATGAGATGCACGGCCTAGAAGAGCTAGAGTCAAAATTGAACGCATATCACGTGATGGTGGAGAAGGAGAGAGAAGGCAAGCGCGACGGGCGCGGCTCCGTCAGCCCCATCGACCAGGCGCCGCCCCCGCCTCTGGAGAAGCCAAAATGGAAGATGTCCATGAGTGCAGTCAAGGAGCCGTGAGTAACAGACTTTTACAAGCTCTTTTCAATAATTAAATATTTTAAAAGCTACCGCTGATTCGTAAGAGTCGAACCACGAGAAGAATCAGCAAAAACTTATTAGCCAACATCTTAGTTCAACTCTAAAAATCATCTCCGCCATACACACAACAAATTATTTTTTTTCATGATCATTCTTTAATTATTTTAATTATTATTACTATTTTAGTATCATATTAATGCAATATGCGTTCTCTAATTTTGTCGCTCAAATGAGCGATATATAAATATTTATCCATACGTTCATGTACTAATTTCATTCAAAATTCTTGCTTTTTGTAAACATTAAATGTACGTATACATTCACAAAGCTGCGAAATTCTTACAAACTTGAAAGAAAAGCGACAAAGCGACTAAACCTTGTGTGGAAATGCACCTCTCAATTAAAGTTGTTTTAAAGGAAAATATTTGCTGTAAACAGTTCCTCATTCTAAGAGCTTGTATTTAATAAGAAATGGAGAGAAGCAAAAATGTTGGCGGGAAACATTTAACTAAGAAACGGTAAGACGCCTTGCTTGCTGGTATTTTTCTTTATACAGATATCTTTTGTGCAACCAAATGTTTTTGCTGGAATTATTCTAACATTCATTTACACAGATTAATTAAATATTATGGATGAAGAACATATGCTTACAATTATCTTTATATATATGGTATTACTATAAGTCTTTACGTTAAGGATTAACATTTTAATTAAGAATGCATTTAATGAATTGATTCTCTTCCGAATCAGTGGTAAAATATTTGACGGTTCAAAAGTGCTTGTAAAAGTCTACTCGAATAAAATATCGTTTGAATTTGAATTCATGCACATAAGAAAAATCCAGAAGAAAGTGCTTTTCCTTTCCAGCGAAAAAGAATAGAACAATATTAGTTTGAAATTTGTCCGGCATAACAATTTAAAATATAAAGTCTAAATTAACACGAGGAAACCTGCGGACAAAAGCTCTAGGTATTCCATAAAAGTTCAAAAAATGAAGACATGCTTCGTACGTTCAATAGAGTGGGAATTGAAAAGCATAATGGATGTCAATTGTGAGCGATGGTGGGGTGATCGAGCGGTGTCATTGATTTATTCTTTTATTTGAACTTTACTTATTGCAAATATGTTTGCCAATCGGCAAAGTCCTCCTCTCTACGTCACTTTACAAAACAAAATATTCGTCAATCCATCCTTAATAAAACGCGTAGTCACTCATAGCTCATTTGTATATAACTATTTAAAAAATATCTATAGTAACTCGTAAAATTATAAAATTACATAAACTCATTAGTTTTAGTCAAATTTTAGTAGCAATGCATAATTATATAATAGCTTTCGATTTTCGGTAGTTGTAATTGCATACGTCTTAAAGACATAATCTAAAATGTCTATGTGGTTAAGTAGCGTAGATTCGAAGGTTGAACTTTGGTCCAAATGAATTGTATTATCAGCACACATGGTGTTTTAGATAGTAAGTGAGTGATGAACTTTATGTACCATCAGTAATGATAAAAGCATGAGTAATTCTGCTAAATTTTTAAATAAAATAATCTGTAGAAATCTTTTGTAACTGTGAATTTTATTAATAAATACTATGTATATGCATGATATAAACTATATTTTTCTGTCTTTAATATGTATTTAGTCCTTTTTGTTTAGCTAAAACATTTGTAGAAAGTTTTAAAGGAACTGTTGAAGTCGTAAGGTTGAGGTTTGCGAGCGCGACCGAGAAGCAATCGAGACAGGAGACCGTAACACTCAATAGTCATATGGCAATGTATGAACGACAGTTTGAGAGCCAGACGTAGACAGGAGACCGAGACATGAGTACAGTATATGCAGAAGACTCTATCTTGGCCTGTCGCGGTCTCCTATCTCGGTTGCTTGTCTCAGACTCGCTCGCGAATCGCTCCATATAAAGTGTAAAGTTCAGACATAAGGGCATTGATATTTATAAATCTGTTTCTTTTTTAAATCATTAGGTCAATTAATATTAAACTTTGTAGTTAAATTAACGATGATGTTCGGCACTAATTAAGTATACTTGAAGGATCACGGGAGGGTTTTTGAATATTTTAAGTTTAAATAACTTTTTCTTTCAACTACGCTGTAATGTTATCATTAGTAACCACTAAACCGATCACAAAAAACGTATTTTTGCTTAAAACCCACAACAATTCAGAAATATTTTATGAAATTTATTTATTTATTATATTAATGCACTGTTTTTATTTTGGTATAAATTTACCACAGAGGTTTAATGTTTCCCATTAGGTTTCATATACTTAAAATGTACACATTGGATCGAAAAGATGCTGGTTGAAAACATAAACAGACTAAATAAATTCGAAAAAAAAATATAAACAAATGGCTCACATTCTATACCATTGTAAAACGTTGATACTACATATTTATCCGGACCAGTTTAAGTAAAATAGATAAAAAAGCTTTTTAAGTTTAACCCTTTTATTGCAAAAATACTAAAATATAAAAAATAAGTAGGTAGCTCGTAGGTGCCACTCAGCACAGTACTCTCCCCATTAATCTGAGGCATTGAACAATCGCAAAATAAAATACGTGTTTTCGGGAAATTTCTATCAAACTTAAAAATATTATTCATACATTATGACTTTTAATACATGAAAGCAGAATATTATTATGCTGATGGGGTTGCCGTGATGTAGTAGTGCCCTGAGTAAAGTCGCTCCTGAGGCGCCCTCTGGAACGGCCGCTCCGTTCGCCCTAAGGTAGGGCTCACCGTCTTCCCCTTTTATTTTTTTATCATAACAAATTTTACTTTTATCACATTTATCAATATTAGTAGCTTAAAGGAAACATAACTTAATTTTTTAATACATAAGCCTAAAAATAAGTTTTCCTGTCCTATTTACGGTTAGACGAAAGGTTTAGTACGAACGCCATCTCTTGACAGTATTCCGAAGATGCGGCCAATTTTGCATTTTTTACTGTTTTTTTTAATATTTTTTGATGTTTTTTTCTTTTCTCTTAATCTTTCCTTGAAATAATTCTAATAAAAGAGAACAGACACAATTCAATCCGACCTAGCCAATGTGAGAGATATACAAAATTTACGTTATATACCAACAACACCAGCTAGTGGGTCCAATTTCTCTGGAAACCATTTATGAACGTAACTAATATACACCAAAATATACATCCAAATCGATCTAACTGTTTAGGAGGAATAGGGTGACGAAGGCTTGTACATACAATTTTTTATATTAAGGAAATTAAACTTAGGTGAATTTATATCCATAAAATGACTATTTGATAAATTGACAAATAAAAATACTTTTTCTACTACAACATATTTTATTTATTAAATTGTAGTATGTATACATGATAACTGCAGTAAATTGAAATCAATAAAAACTTAATTCTAAGGAGACATTGGAGAAAAGATTTCTGGCAGTGTAAGAAATTGCAAAATATGGTTAAGAATTGCCTTAAATTCAGTCAACAGTCAAAAAAGGTTAAAAAGAATAGACAATATCTACTCATCGACTAACAATAACACTTTGTTTTTATCAACCCTAACATTGGGTGCACTCTTCAATTTTTTAATAAATTTGTCAGCAATTCTGTCGTCTATTTCATTTCCAGTAAATTCTGAATATTCACCCAATACCTTCTTTTGTAAACGTTTAAATGGTAATTCATTATCTTTTTTCTGTAAAAGTGAAATAATAACTTCATGCCAGTTAAATTTGCCATTTTTATCTGGCACTTCACCTTCGCTCTTAGCAACATTTTGATCATGGAGACATACACTCTCATCTGCTTTACTTTCAGCGTCCTTTCGAAGCTTCTTCTTACTAGCTTTCTCTTTCACAGGAATATTTTCAACGTTGTCAACCTCATGATCATTTGGTTCAATAGTTGAAACTGTATCTTGCCTCTTGCGTTTCTTATTTTTATCATTGCTCTCATGGTCATCTACTCCATTTTCTTGTCCATTTACAATTTCACCTTTATCTTTATTTTTGTTCTTCTTCTTGTCTTTCTTTGGAACCACAACTTCTTCCTGAGTGTCATCAGGTGGTGCCTCAGCACTTTGTAATTCTGCTTCATACTTTTTACGCTTCTTCTCCTCTTTCCTTTGTTTCTTAGAGAGCTTTGGTTCAGATTTATTATCTACGTTATTTTCTTCTCCTGTATTACTATTAACAACTTCATCTTCTCCTTTATCATCTTCTTTGCCATTTTCTAATTTATCATTAGACACATCCCCATTCTGCTCCTCATCATCATCATGAGCACCATTTACTTTATCATTATCAGATTTTTGGTTGTTTTCATTTTTATTTTTTGCATTCAAATTTGATAAAGCACTTAATTTAACAGAAATTAAGTCCCAAGCCTGATCAATGTCCTTTTGGTTTGTCTTATTACCACAAACATTCTTAACAAAGTTAATGAATTTAGGTTTCTTCCTGGGTGTATTATTATGCTTACTGATTGTTTCTATAATCTTCAAAACATTTCGGGAGGCATTTTTTTGTTCATCTAAGACGGACTGTAACATTTCTACCCATGCATTTTGCTTCTTTTCACCTTTCTTCTCCTTTGCAGTAAAACCTTTGCCAGAATAGCGTTCTTCCTCAGTAATACATTTTGTGTGAGCTTCATAATCTTTGCCTCTGTAAAAAAGATTTAAAAAATTATCATAATGCAACAATAAGGATGAAATTTATTACATTTTATTTACAATATCAAATACATATTTGTCAAATATATACTATCTAAACCCGGCAACTTTAACTGGTTCATTGCATTGCAGAGGAAGGAACAATATCAGTTATCAGTAGCAGACAAAAGATTGAGAGTACTCTTAATAGTACCCACTAACACTCGCCATCACTGCCAGTGTTCCCTCCCCTGCCTAGCCAAATCTTGTATTTTTAATAAAGAACTGATAATTCATGACAAGCTAGTCTTTTAATAGTTAGTATAGGGATTTTTCTGTAATATCCCACCTTTCAGCCTCTACTCCAAATAAGCTGGTTTTGTAACCATTTTTGATGAGCTTATTCATTACTTGTTCATTTGTTTTGGATGGTCTTTTGGGGATGTTGGTCTCCCATAGAACTATAAGCTCTACAAGTACTCGCTTTAGTGTCTTTAGGTAAAGGAATAAGTCTGGCCTTGATGACGAGACAACACACTCTGGAATTTTGTAAAGTATTTCATGCATATCCATCAAATGAGCCCAATTGGCAATCAAATAGATATGTCTACAATGTCCTGACTCACAAACTTTAAAACATATTTACTAATTAAATCAGCTTATGCTATACTTACAAAAAATCTTTAAAGCAGTCCATACACGAGAGATTTGGATTCTTATTCCTACATTTGGTTAAATAGTGCTTTTCAACTTTTGGCTTCTGCACTGATTCCCCGCAGTGGCCACAAGTAAAGACAACCATATTTTCTGCGCAAATAAAAGACAGATATTGAATAGTATGTAAATAAACTTAATTAGTATAGCTCCGGCAACAATGTAGTGACCTAAAATTACTTTTTAAATTGTATATTAATATGTTCTACGAATTTAATATAATTAATTTTAGTTACATACTTAGAAATTTAGCCTTACAATTACAGTGTATTATTATTTGGGAACACACGTGCCATACAAATAACAAAACACGCCACAAAATTACGATCGGAAGTCGGAACTTTCTTGAAATTGTCAAAGTCAGTTATATTGTGCATTTTTGAGAGAAGAAGAACATCAAAACTGACTGTCAAAATAATTAATCTGAGTAAGAATATACAGAACTGTCACCAAGGAAAATATTATTACATCAGCGGCTGGCAACGCGTGGCCCCTTTCATTGTAGCCTACTATGAAATGGCAACGTTATAAATAAATAATAATTACATTACACGTGCTCAATGTTTTGAGTGATGTATAAAAATTAAATAAAATAACACAATTTTTTGTCCAGGGTATGGATCTTCCTTTTAAACAGTTCGATAACTATCAGATCCAATACAAGTCTGCTACCCTGGATTACTCTGATTTGATATTGACAGTCCCCCTGTACCATCCGTGACGTTTTTCTCCTTTCTATCTACCTTTATGTCCTTATACTCTACCCCTTCTTTAACTCTACTATATATTTATTTAATTAGAAATAGCGTCACGCTAACAGTTGTTCTGGTCTGCAGCTAAATTGTGCCGGCGTGTCAGGGATTCAGATTACCAATACGTCTTTCTTACATAAGATCGGTGTGAAGTGGTGGCAATGCTGTCACGTAAGTGTTGGTATTATTATCGCGTTTTGTTTGGGTTGTGAAAGTCAAAAGTCTACACCCTTCTTTAAAGGCCGGTCGCTACATGGTATGATCAAATATCTCCAGTAAAAATATATTCAATAGGTTACGTAATCTTTCTAGACGAAAATCGTCCATATCTTGTAAGTTAGTGATAATTGTACGTAACTTACAAACTGACCAAAATATGAAAATAATAATGAACCATAGATAATAGAAGTTTATAGAGAGTAAGCGTTAATATGTGTATGTCAAACTTGCGTCAAACATGGTTTGAAATAATGTTTACGGGTGTGTCTAAAATAATAATTTATTAAAAATTTAAATTCGTATTTCTATTATTTAACATAAGTAAACCAGTGTTATATATATAGGTGATGGTAAAATGACAGCTGATAAAAGATACATCTTTTTAGTTATAGTTTTCTGTAAGTAAAAACATATCTAAATATTTCTTAAATTTTTATGATTTCCTGTTTATTCCTTTGTAACCTTTAGCCTCGTATTTCCAAATTAAAAAAAAGAAAATTCAAATCATATTTTTTAATACATAATTATAGAATGTCTTGTGGCATCTAATAACAGGCTTATTAAAACCTCACTAGAAATTCTAGGTGTTAAACCTTTATATGAAATGTAAAGTATATTTTAAGAATTAAACACATACTATTTATTTTAGTAATTTTTTTACCCCTTGCTTGAAAATGGTAATCAATGTTTTAATTCTAGGGTTTCATCGAAAGCAATGAATAAAATTGAAAAGTACATAATTCAAGAGTTTGTTTAAGAAACCAGAAATGATTCAAAACTCCATAGGTTGAAAACCTTGAAATTTGAATGATGTACTTGTATGACAGTCACCAGTTTTAAGTTTCTAAAACTGACCGCCGATTTAAAATTTCATTGTAACATCGATGTTTCTTCATAGACTTTGCTATGATTGTTCTTAGGTTTGAAATTGTATGGTATGGTTGTTATTATAGCCAAATATTTTATTCACGATAATAGAAATTTGTGAATTAAAACTATGATCATTGCTAAATCGTTATATTGAAACGTTAAAACAATTAATTATTACTTTATCCATCGACCACGGACCATGGTCAATAATATTATTTTACTATTTGCGCTATAACATGGTGTGAGTGACAGTTTCAGTAACGTTCCGTTTTTCTCTTGAAACTAGCTGCAATTTACAAATGATGACTAAGTATTTCAGCTGTATCAAATTCGTAAAACATTAAATCATAAATTACTGAAGTAATTTAAATTAAACCCAAACAGAATGTTCTATTATACAAATAAAATCTAGTGGAAAAATTAAGCAAAATGTTATGCGTATAACGTAACGCCATAGACGTATTTAGAGATGGGATGTATGCTACGATAGTTTAGATAGTCGATTTTTATTTTGTAATTAAAAACGTATTTTGGCCGTAGTTATGTTAAGTTATATTATGTCAAATATAATATTGGCCCTAGTTCAATTATTATTATAAAAAGTCTATAATTATATTAATGAAGCAACAACACATATATAATAATTGATGCGTCTGTTCCTAAGGTAGACAACTTAATGCCTGTGTTATAGGTAACAGCCGCCTGTTAAACACAAATATATTTTTTTTTGGAAATATATAAATACATAACATATGGATAATACACCCAGACTCGAGGCGGGAATCGAACCCACGATACCGGAACAGAAGGCAGGATCACTGCCCACTGCGCCAACGGGCCAGTCAAGATAAGTTGTATAGGGGTAAGGAAACCTTCACTCTAAATTTTTTTAAATCAACCACTACGAACGTAATAAAAACTCTCCCTATTACGTGAATAGACACCCAAAAAATTAGGAACCTAAATATTTTCGGAACAAAAAATTTTGTACTTGACTCATTTATCTTCCAAGGTAAATAAATGCTAGGCCATCAAAAACAGAGAGCAATGCGCTCAAAAAGTGTGTTAACGTCGTCACTTAAACATCAAAGGCACATTTTTGAAAACTTTTATGACAGCTGATAAGTTTGTCCTTCCGTTTGCTTCAACGTGTTAATCCCAGGAACTGCTGGTCCGATTTTAAAAATTCTTTCAGTGATAGAAAGCCCATTCTTCGAGGAAGGCTATAGGCTCTATATCATCACGCTAAAGTATTTTTTTTTAAACTTATATTACGCGGATGAAATCGCGGGCACGGCTAGTAGATAATAATAATAATATATACAAGTATAATATTGTTAACATATTAGTTAGAGATCGCATTGTTTTGGTAAAAGAATGTAAATTTTCTTATAAATTGATGAGACAATGGCAATTTTTAATTATCACCGTCTAAGCATTTGTCTGAGACGAGTATGGCGGGCTGAGTGGCTGGCAGGTGACAACGGAGGCGTTGGGTAGCGGTTAAACGCACCATTTTACCGCTTTTATGCATATTTCACGGCGCCGTCATAATCTCTGGCAGGGGAACCTGTCTACGTATTAGGAATACTTTATTTTCTACAAGAAATTTTATGTTCATTCCTTGAAGGTCTCTAAGTATATAAAAAGGCGTTTATTAAAGTCACACATGCTCCTTATCGACCTTTGAGGAACGATTATGTTCATTCCTTGAAGGTCTCTAAGTATATAAAAGGGCGTTTATTAAAGTCACACATGCCCCTTGTCGACCTTTGAGGAACGATTATGCTCGTTCCTTGAAGGTCTCTAAGTGTACAAAAAGGCGTTTATAAAGTCACACATGCTCCTTGTTGACCTTTCAGGAACGATTACGCTCATTCCTTGAAAGTCTCTAAGTATACAAAAAGGTGTTTATTAAAGTCACACATGCTCCTTATGGACCTTTTAGGAACGATTATGGTCATTCCTTGAAAGTTTTTAAGTGTACAAAGAGGCGTATATTAAAGTCACACATGCTCCTTGTTGACCTTTGAGGAACGATTATGGTCATTCCTTGAAAGTTTTTAAGTGTACAAAGAGGCGTATATTAAAGTCACACATGCTCCTTGTTGACCTTTCAGGAACGATTACGCTCATTCCTTGAAAGTCTCTAAGTATACAAAAAGGTGTTTATTAAAGTCACACATGCTCCTTATCGACCTTTGAGGAACGATTATGTTCATTCCTTGAAGGTCTCTAAGTATATAAAAAGGCGTTTATTAAAGTCACACATGCTCCTTGTCGACCTTTTAGGAACGATTATGGTCATTCCTTGAAGGTCTCTAAGCATACAAAAAGGCGTTTATTAAAGTCACACATGCTCCTTGTCGACCTTTGAGGAACGATTATGGTCATTTCTTGAAAGTCTCTATGTATACAAAAAGGAGTTTATTAAAGTCACATATGCTCCTTGTCGACCTTTTAGGAACGATTATGGTCATTCCTTGAAAGTCTTTAAGCATACAAAAAGGCGTTTATTAAAGTCACACATGCTCCTTATCGACCTTTTAGGAACGATTATGGTCATTCCTTGAAATATAATTTGTCAACCACGTAGTCCGACCATCCCGTGAACTGGCTTAATCGTCGACTGGATTAATTGGGGATTTACGATCCGCTAGATATGCAATTTATTTAGGATAGGCATAGCTGTGATCGCATTCAATATGTATAATCCGTAATGATAGACAATATTTAACTAGCGTTTGCATATACGCCAAGAAAGAGTCGACACTATTGAATAGATTTATTAAAAAAAAATACTAAGAAAAAATTTAAAAAATATATATATATTTTTTTTTAAATATACTTTCATTATCTTTTCTACGAGACAGCTGACTGCTTTCTGGACATTACAAGGACATCTTTAGAAATGTAAAATTTAAACGCATTATATAGTAGCTATCCGTAAAAACAATTTTCTATAACCTCACAGATGAACAAAGAAATTTTAAAAAGTGATTACTTAGTTTTATTTTAATAAAAAAAACTCTTTAACTAACGTTATTTAGAAAAAACAGACAGACTCGTCCATTTTATTTCTAGGCAATAAATTAAGAATACTTAACCTATAGAAAATAAACTGGCATGTATTCAAGTGACAATCATTGCACGATTTTGGAAATTCGAAGTGAATTCAGTTCGAGATTAGCAAATACAGCATTCTATCGTCCAACAAATCACGTCAAGTGACCGAGTCGAATGCATTTACCACCCTACATCTCTTACATTATGGGTTTCAAGAACAAGCGAATATTAGTGCAAAACCATTGATAAATTGGCACATAATAGTGCAGTAGTAGTTTGCCCAATGATCGAAATTTACTACAATATACATACAGTTCAGTCTCATCTTAATTAAATAAAAAATAAATAATTAAGTATAAAAGCTTACTTTTTTCCTACCTTATCGTAATCATTGACTGTCCCGTTTGCGCAGTGGGCAGTGACCCTGCCTTCTGCTCTGGGGTCGTGGGTTCGATTCCCGCCTCGAGATCCGCATCCTTTTTCTCCTCTCCCTCTACCTTTATATCCTTTTACACAATCCCTTCCTTTTCTCCTATCCATTTACCTAATTAGAAGTCATGTGACACCAGGGGGAGGGGGTTTCGAAAATGTGACAACGTGTTACAAGGACGGGGAGATGAGTTTAACGTAAAATTCGTTTGAAGTAATATATGATAATACTTCTCGACAAGCCAAAGTATTTCACGATATTGTTATGACCGGAAGTAAACCATTTGCTCAATTTCCTGCGGATATCCGCCATCATTCCTCTTTCAATAAATATGGCAGATAGTTTTTCGTAACATACTATTGCACGCCTCATAACGCTAAGCGTCATGTTTGTGCTCTACTCTCACTTAAACAAAATCGAATGTTTCGAATTCACTCTATTCCTTTGGTATTGAGAGGAAAGTCATATTTTAACATTGTTAATAATTCGGATGGATAGTTTTTTCTCATACTAAATAGAGTAAATTACTCTAATTAGTATGAGAAATGATTTAAAAAGTATTTCATTAGTCGTCCGGATGACTGTGTGTGTGGATCTGGCACTATCACGTTCAAAACTGTCAACTTATAACGTTTAATTTTTATTTCTTTATTTCGTTTCCTATTGAAAATAGGTATGAAATACGGTGTCCTTTATTTATAACCAGCTTTGCCCGCGACTTTGTCTTCCATATATATATTTCTTTATGGGACTTTTTTTAATATGCCATACTTTTTTGGTTTTCAATATCTCTGATGAACATAGGCGATATATATTGTATTACATCACCATATGTTATTATAATGATTTACAAAATAATTATTATTATACACGTGGCGTTTAATAGTGCTGTAAAGTATATATGAATAAAACATTTTGACGTTGACTTTGACTTTGTCTTTGACTTTATCTTTGACTTTGCCTTAGACCTTGATTTTGATAGAATATTTTCAGAAAAGATAGGGCGGAGCGAGCGTGGCACTCGAGCTCATGAAAGCAGACGTCCGCACTGGTCGGACGCCGGCGAGCGAATGTATTAAGCACCTTGCTGAAGTGAGTAACTAATGCACTCCTGTTAATTTAGTGCTCTCGCTTGTGCTCGGGTACAAACATGACACTCGCGCATTAATAACTCACTTTACGCTCCGTGCAACAATCCACTATTATATTAAATTATTCTTCTTACAGGAGACAAATGAAACATATTTCATAATAAGCCACACTAAAGTAGCGACATCAATAAGTTTTACTTAGAATACTGTCGTGAAGTTTTCTTTATGTTTAACCGACTTTAAAAAAGAAGGGGTTTCTCATTTAGTCAAAGTCTTTTTTTTTGCATCTCAACTTTAACTTAAACACAATTCTTATGCACATTTCAAATATCTATGTATATTTTATTATGTATGTATGTAGTTATCCATTATGTATGTAGTAACATTATCTATCTTACTTATCTTCATAGAACGTGAATGCCTGATTGGAGCAAACTTAGTTCAAGCGAACGTGCGATCAAACAAATTAATATCTGACGACCGCTACGCAATCGCAAGGATTTATCGATACGTGCGTATCGATAAATCATTGCGATTTAACTGTGCAATTAAATCGAACGTTCCTAGTGTCTCCAGATGAACGATAATCGACAAGGATTTTTCATACACACGCTCGATAAAACCGCGCTAACCGAAGTGCAAAGTTAAATCGCAACAATTCAACGATATGTGCATAGCGGGCGTAATAATTAGCGTAATTGAGTTCGCGCGATCGCATAGTACTTCAATTAGGACACTTCTTAGACATCAATGTGTTAAATCGCACGTTCGTTCGCATCGCGCATTCGCGCTGTATTAGGACGACGCCTATGTCATTTTCAAATAAATATACCTGCGCAATGAAAGACAGGCTGAACTTGGATAGCAGTTCTATAACAAACTCCCCTGTGACATTCGGGAGATGTCTTTAAATAAATTTAAATCTTTTATAAAACGTAAACTCATTCAGAAATGATCAAGATGTTAATGTTTAGGAATAAATTGCACTAACCAAATAAGAATTATTGTGAAAATGGTGATAGCAAAAAATTACTCGACTGAGTTCGTTGCGGGCTCTTGTCAGTGCAGGGCGCGAGGATTTCTTGTAAACTTAGCTTTTAAGTCGTAAATTTTATCACCAAAGAATATTTCAAATCGGACGTGTACTTCCTGAGATTAGCGCATTCAAACAAACTCTTCAGCCTTATATATTAGTATAGATAAGGTATATATATACATTGCTTAATGTAAATTGTGCATTAAATAGAGCCGAATTATGTCAAGAGGGTCTTTTGTCCTATCATCTACAAGAAGGCAGCGCTAAACAATGGACCCTCGTTAATTTTATCAGCATACGTATTGGGATAGGAAATTCGGCAAAGATTGCTTAATTAATTACTGTATTGTACACTAAAGGTAAATTTATTCGGTCCCCAATGGTATTGTTCGTGTAAGCGTATTCAAGGATATATTGTCTTGGGGAGAGATTGCTTGTTTTACGGATACCTAATCAACTTTATTTTTTATTATTATTTCTTCTGCTTTATTACTTGTGAAGCCAATATGGTGGAAAGTATATCGTTGTTGAAAAAAAAAGATCTGTCATTTCTGTATACGTCTTTCATACATCAATGACTGTTATGAATCTTCTTCTTCTAAGCCATTATTCTGGTCCTGGTCCAGTACCATGGTCAGCCTTAATTGCAAAGGATGTGGCTGTGGGGCGAGTTAGGATGACGGATTGCCATCTAACGTCATCCTCGGAACCCCCAAAATCTCACAAATAGTATCTCTCAGTGACATTCATCGGGTCCCACTGTTTTACGTGCCTTCCGTAACACATTTATTTTGCACTATGGCTCACCACATGCGCCATAGATGGGAAGGACTCCAAGATCGTGTGGGAACTGCTGCTGAGCAACATGGCATTCCTGGACACAATTTAGGGCCTACGTCTGATACTATACTCCTACTCATACGCTATTTATGTCCAAATTTAATAGCAGGTGATTTATTTACCATAAGCCACTTAATGCCCCTTAATATATAAAAAAATAAATAGAGTCTTGTATCTATGAATGGCTGTGCTAAAGATGAAAAATTTCTATTTCAACCGAAGATTGTACTTTAAATTTACTCATGTTGGCCAAAATGCCAATATCAGTTGAATATAAAAATTTTAAAGTTGAAAACCTGTGTCCTACAGTTTGCTATGGTAGTCTCATCGTAAACAAGCAAAGTTTTTATTGCGCCCTCTAAACTGTAAAGTTGCAAAATACAATCACGCTGTCGGGCTCAGGATTTACGGTACTTCTAATGAACTATTTCTTGGTATTTTAAAGTTGCTTAAAATACCTTCCCAAAAATGATATACTTGGTATCACCTAAAGCAGCGACTGGCAACACGTGTCCCACACCACTCTCCTTGTGGCCAGCGACTGCTTTATAAATGGCAATCTATTTCTTATAAACAAGTAACAGTTAGTTACTGACATTACATAAGTTGTAAACCCTTGTAAACTTAGCTTTTAAGTTGTAAATTTTATCACCAAATTGTTAAATGATTAAAAATATATATTAACATGATGCATATGACGTTCATAAATGCTTATAAAAAAGTCTATATGAATAAACGTTTTTGACTTTGACAAGTGTAAAGTTTTGTCGTACTATATTACCAATATTTAGCATTTTTAATATAACTGACATGTTTATATACTAAAATATATAAATAACAAAGGTGGCCTGCCTACATCTAATTTCTTAAAAATGTGGTCCGCCGGCATCTAATTTTTTAACAATATGGCCCTTATTTTAAATCTTTCATATTTTCTAAGATATTCATTTTAATGATATGCTGTAAAGGGCAATTTTGTTCTGCATAAAATTTAAAATGTATTTAAATGGATAGGGATTAATACGGTATTCTTTAAAACAGCTTCATAGGTCATTACTTTTTTGTAATATGTAAAAGATAAAAATGGTTGGTATGTCTTAGGAGGAGATAGCCATCGCTGACCTTATTATAGATCTTTTTAAGATGTACAATTCCGTAGGACATTATTTTGTTATACCTCGTAAGGTTTAGCAAGCGCACGCGACGTCAGCGCACAAAAATAGGTTTTTCACGACATCTCGTTACAAATCATTCAAATCCTCGGTTTTTATCTTCTATAACATAAATGTATAATAGATATAAACCTTCTCCTTGAATCGCTCTGTTTATTAGTAAAAACCGCATTAAAATCCGTTGCGTAGTTTGAAAGATCTGCGTGTACAACGCTGGGAAGCAACTTCATTTTATACTATGTAAGGATGGTTATGTCACGTCCAATTTGTTGAAATTGATTTTGTAATAAACCTTACCGTTCAATTGCAAATCACAATAAACTATCTTTGTCCTCGAGTAATTTTCTTTTTCAGATACCGATGGAAACTTCTTAGATTTCATTTATTATGGTGTTTTAAACAATCCTATCAACTTTAAACTGCAAGCAAATTATTGTATCTTCAGATATCTTAATTAACCAGACAATATGGCATATTTTCATACATTAATCGAAGAATTATTTTCAGAGGCTTTTTAAAACGGCTTTTAAACTCACGCGTATTATATCGGGATTGGGCAATCCCGACTAGTTTCGACCTCAAATTTTTGTTCGCAAAAGATGGTGCAGATCTTAGATATGGATCTAAAATCTATAAAATTGAATAAAGTATATATTTTACAACAGTCACGTCATCGGGGGTGTAACTCAGTGGTAGAGTGTCTCTCTTATAACAACAGAAGTTAATATGTAGGTAAAGGTAATTGTCATTTCGAGATTTCCAGGAGCAAAACTTTTTAACATCCATGTAAACCTTTAATATATACCTTTATATTTATAATGGAACATTAAAATGTATTTATAGTTTTATTACCTTTAAACACTCTATATTGGATAATTATTTTATTTACAGACAATAGGTGTAACAAAAATATGTGTACTAGTATCTCTCTCTCTCTTTCTCTCTCGTATACAAGAAGATACAAAATGTAGCTCTCTCTCTCTTTGTATCTTCACAAACATATATCTCCCTCTCAGCCTCCGTTCGCCACGCCCGATAACACAAAACAAAACTTTGAGAAGCTACACAAAGTCCCCAACCACTACATGATCATTGCTATGATCATTCAAATGAAGCTATGTCAGGCCCCGGCATAACGCTCTTAGCGCGCATTCAACAGCATACTCCGAAATACAAGCGTGCGTAAAGAATTATTACTTCAAAAACATTTTTTTTAAGATTAATAATCCATTTATTTAACAGAAACTGCTAAAACAAACAGTTTATATTTTAACTGTCGTTGAAAACTTCACGATGTATGTTTGCTTTTAAAATGTACATATACGAGTATGTACGTTATGTACACACTTAATGTTTTTTTCATTTTATTTCTGTTTTATTGTTTGCATTTTTTGCTATTAACAGATTCACGTGTGCTAACCATTTACAGTTCATGATGCTAAGTGATGGATTGTTTTGGTATAGTGTTTTTCAATCTTTTTGAATAAGCGACCACTTTACAGGTTGAAACATTCTAGAGATGATGCGAGCCACAGATTGAAAAAACACTGTTTTAGACAATACGTTGAATTATTTTAGGATATTAACCATACACCACTAATTATTATAAACCGATTTTACTAGGAATATTTATTGCTTGTAAATTTGTTTATAGAAAATGATCAGTGATGGATTTAAATACTAGAAAAGATGAAATGAACAAATGAGTGCGAAAGGAAATTCGTTTCTGCCGTATGTTTTAAACTACATGAAACAATATTGTAGACTGCGTACAGTATAACAATGCACGCCCCTCCTAAATATTCACCTTTACATGCTTGTCGACGCAAACACGCCAACTCGTCAATATCGTTGGGTTAGTTAGTGCGTGGATGAGTTTTCATTTATAATAAAAACGCTGAACACTTAAAAAAGCGTTGCAATTTATGGTATTATGGTATAGTATTTGTAGACTGAAATATCTATACTAGATTTTTATCTCTTGATAAACCTACAACCTACTTTTTTACACAACGCAACCTTAATATCTAATATTAGTATTTACTAAAATTATAAGCCGATAGATGTGGTACCAAAAATGGTCGTCAAAGTATTGATGAGAAATAACTAAGTCATGCATTGGGATTTATTTTTATACAAGATGTTTTTGTATGATATATTTTATCAAATACTTAATAAAATATGTTTACTATTATGATTGTTTCATTTTTTATCATAAATAGAACAAAATTGTTACATGATTTGAACTTTGCATATTATAGATTCGGAATTTAGAACGCGGGCTATAAAAAGTAAGTTATTTGGTATAGCTTGACTGCCGCAAAATTAAAATCCCCGAAAAGGGAAAGATTTCGCAGCCTAATCAGTGGCCGGCATTTGATTCTATCGCTAAGTTAAGTAGGACTTTTTGCAACCGGTGGGTGATAGATGTATGACCCGTTCTAACACTGATTTTCTAATATCTGACCTCCTTCCGTGTTTCGGACGTAAAACAGTGGATCACTGTGTGATATTAGTCATGAGATTGTACAAATTGTAGGGTTTCCGGGGATGACGTCAGTCGGTTATCTTAACTCTCCTCACAGCTACCTCCACTCCGATTTAAGCGGACCCTGGAACTAGACCAGGATAACGGTAGGTAGAAGAAATTCCTCGTAAAATTAACAATACAATCTAACAGAGCCCTGTTTGCTAGCTACAAACAAACAAGGGACGGCAAATAAGAGTACTTGCAGTGAACGTGCAGTGATATTTCTATACATATATTTATCTTTTTCTGTATCACATAATAACGAAAAGGAACTTGTTAAATATATACACGAAGTAAAAGGAAACCTTTCCATGTTAAGGTTAAAAAAATAAAAGTCATTTTCAATAAAATTGTGATGATTTAATACAATCCATATTCCACAGCCGGCAACAGAAAGTTAAACCTTTTACACATCGTACATTACTACACATTACATTCTGACGGAGAAATTTAACAAAAAAATTGAGGCACATGACATACAATATACAAACATTTTAAAAAATTTCATTCATACGTAAATAACATAGTTATATAGTAAAAATTGTTCCAGAATTCTACATACACTCTATTGCATGGGGAATTCCATAATATTCTGATATTTAAATTTCACATTTTATAATTATCATATGAAAAAAAAACCATCGACAAATCACTATAGCACAGAGTAAAAAATATTTACACAATATACAGATTAAACATAATGAGAGACCTACCAAATTGTATACATTTCAACGATATGGAGGATAAAAAATACAGGCGTTAAGTCTAAATCTAGATTAATTTAGTATGTATCCGATACACCTACTCGATCGGTAAGAAATTTGGAATGTATAACATATCGTAATTATTTGAAAACATTTCCTAAATTCGTCTAAAATCGTTTCATCGAAGTATTTAGCGAGAGTAATTATTTCACTTTACGAGCGATGTTTCCTTTAAACAAAAACGAAAAACTATTTACAGCTCTGATAAAAGTAAATATCTATTCTTTTTGTTGAAATATTATTTTATAATAATAACTTTAGAAAAATTACGTTGACTTTAAAGGTTTCAAGAGATCAGCGATAAAAGGGCTTAGGTGAAATCGTGGGATCCCACCACAGAGAGACAGGCGCACTTAAAAATAAAATCATAATAGTCTAAAAAAACTCTTTAAAGATCTGAGACTCTT
>JANCMC010006173.1:1211929-1356433 GCA_024363005.1 Charaxes varanes
AATTAGTCTCTGTCAAAAGAAATAGAGTGATTTTTAGTACACGAAATGTCTCAATTTAGATTTAGTGAAAGTAGAGCACACCCCGTGGGACGTGCAATAAAAATACACATGCGGAGCGTTTTAAAAGAAATTTGGAAGGTGTAAACAGTATAAATCGTGAGAAGTATGAAGTTCTTAATGGGTATACCAGAATGCTTCTAATATACCCCAGCAATGCGTAAATTAGTCTCTGTCAAAAGAAATAGAGTGATTTTTAGTACACGAAATGTCTCAATTTAGATTTAGTGAAAGTAGAGCCCACCCCGTGGGACGTGCAATAAAAATACACATGCGGAGCGTTCTAAAAGAAATTTGGAAGGTGTAAACAGAATAAATGGCGAGAAGTATGAAGTTCTTAATGGGTATACCAGAATGCTTCTATTGTGATCCAGCAATGCGTAGATTATGCGTAGTCTCTGTCACAAAAACGTGACGCATCAGTATAGGCCGTCTGTACACTAACCGGAATTTCGGTAATATTTTTTGCCTCTCGTCTAAATTATAACGTCTTTGCTAATAAATATGAAAAGGGTTTTTGTATTAAACAACGATGCTCCTAGTATGTAAGTAGATAACTCGCTGTGATAAAAATATGACTCAATAGAAACAACGCCTGATGCTCTAGGTAATAAGATATTGTTAAGGAACTGTAGCGCCCCATGGTCTCCACGGCAAACGACGAAAATATGTTTATTTAGGGTGGTAAGACAAATGAGCATGCATCTCGCCCACGATGGCTTAAATATGAACAAAAATTTAACGCCTTAATGGTACCTGCAGGTATAGCATACCGCATATGCCAAGAGCTATCGTGCGGCGGTCGAGTGAGCCGTGCAGCAGGAGCGCTGGTGGTGCGGGACCGGAACCGCGGCGCGGTCAGTATTTATGAGCGGCGCTTCCGCGTGCTGCCTTCATTAGCACGGCCCACTCCGGGGCGAATTGCTATTTGCTTTAATTAAAACGCAACAAACTGCTGATCCGTACAGATAAGACTTCAGGTCAGAATGAAGTAACAAAAATGTTTCGAAATATCGTCTGGTAACCCCGATACGGTAGAATTAGTCGATAAGCTTTTACGTATACAAATTAATAATTTAAATGGGCTTTTACACTAATGAACACTTTAAGGAAACTCATTAATTTAGTCCAAGAATTCCTTTTGAGGAACATTACTGAAATTCATCTTTAAAGCAAATCACAAGCTGTGCCTTTTTGCGAGTAACGAAAGTTTCTCTCTGCGTTACCTTTACATAAAAATAAAATTAAAATATCTGTTTCTTATGTTGAAATATTTTTTTTACTCCATTCTTGCAGATTCGATCCTATTTCAATTAAAAAAATAAATAACCAGCTACAAAATAACGTTAAAAATAACGTTCGCACAATAATTTAACCAAAAACAAATTAATTAAACAGCGCTTTTAGAAAAATGTCACAAACACAAACTAATTATCTCATCAACGACTAGTGACGATTTATCACAAATGTTGATCAAGAATGATCTATTTAGAATGATGCCTAAGAATGATCTATTTTGCATAAACTATTTAGAATGATCGCGATTCTAAAGATGCCTTTGATTTTTTTTCTTCTTCGAAACTCAGTCATTTTGTTGACATCTTAAAACATACGCAATTTAGAGAACACACATAATATAAAGGCAAACTGTTAAGCTACTTAGAGGTAAACACACCATACAGCTAAGTGGAAAAAAAAGAAACAAAAACAGACGCACTTTAAGAATGTACCATAATTTTGTTTTTTCCTTTCTAAAATAATTACTGGAGAATACTTAAAGCTAAAGAAAAAAACGAGTTAATGTTACACCTAAACCGGGAGTTACGTAATTATTTCTTTTCGTTATTTAATTATCTTAATTTATTAATTATCTTAATTAATTTCGTTATCTGAAAACTAGTGTTATAATTGACCCATTTATCATCCGGCCGCGGTAGGAACTACTGAAACTAGCGATCGACTCAAATGCCGGCCATCTCATTGTAGAAATGGCTGCCCGGTTGACGAACCCGGATTTTGTATAATGAAACAAGTAGAGTAATAAGAAAGGAAGAGCGAAAGAAAAGAAACAATATGATATAATACTTCAAAAATGGCACGGGCATTTGGCTTGTGGTGAAAATTAACTACATAATACACAGGCGTCATAGCTCATACTCTTCAACCCTATCTTGAATCACTCGGTATACACAAACTAACCTACATAGAATCACAGAAAGCCACAATATTAAACACTGTACACTGTACACTTGTAGGATTGTGAGAAAATTCCTATCATTTTATAAATAATACTAATGTTAAAATAGAAAAAAGAACACACATATAACTTTTTTCTTTTTGATAACTTAAAAGAATTACGGAAATATTTATTAATTCACATTTTGTACTTAATTATCTTAAGATGTTTTAGCCATTTTGAAATGGCCAGCTAAAACAGCTTGGTATTGTCGCACCCACTCCAAATACAAGCTTTTAATGTAAGCTTAGTAGGGGATAAGGGAATATTAGACCTACCTAAAAAGTATTCCTAATATTCTTTTTTTTTTTAATGTCAAGCACTAGAGCTGAGTCTTACTGCCTTTTCTGTAGCATGTATAATTTTCTAGTTTATATGTCATACTAAAGATTTTTTGTTCTGTTTCATTGCACGCTACCGAATAAAACATTTTTTATTTTATTTTTATTTATTTAAATACACTAGGTAGACGGTTCAACCCCAAAACCAGTTACTTCGCACCCAATCCTAGCTTGGGATTTTTTCAGTATAAACATCAGTAAATCAAAATACAAAAATTGGTACCTCAATTAAAGATATATACATAGTAAGCAACAAAGAAAATTTTATACAAAAATTGTTCTTAACTAATTTAAAGAGCTAAACAAAAAACGGTTTAAAAAAAATGCATATTTAAAAAAAGATCAAAAGAAAAAAAATACTAAAAATTACATGGAACCTATCGAAGGCATGGTGGTCCTTTTAAATTTTATTTATGCTATCGCTAAAAATATCCACATCCCTATTTTTGCCAATAGAACGATAAAGCTGATTGACTAAAAGGATAGGCTGAATTATATTTCAGCCTTTCAACTTATAAGAGAAACGGTATTATAACATACCTAAAAAGTATTCCTTGGATTTTTTTTAACTTATTCATAGTCTGGTATCAACAAAACCGCGGACTGGTTTAAGGATATGAGGATTGTTCATTTTCTGTACATATTTACGTTGCTATCCATTGAAAGCTTCTTAGTGACCTTATATGTCGAAGTCAAAGTCAATTTTTATTTATAAACACTTGTATAAGTACTCATAGACGTCATATGTATAATTATTATTTTATTATAAATTATTGTTTAAAAATTAACGACTTAAAAGCTAAGTTGACGAGGGTTCCTCGCGTCCTGAGGGCCTACCACGAACTTTTAGTAGTTTAAGTTTATCTAGGATGAAAATGTTCGTGCTAGGCCCGCAGCGGACCCTTTTTATCGTCAACATGACTTACATTAGCTTTGATTAAAACAACTTAATGCCTGTGTTATAGGTAACAGCCGCCTGTTATACACAAATATTTTTTTTTTAGAAATATATAAATACAAATATATGGTTAATACATCCAGACTCGAGGCGGGAATCGAACCCACGACCCCCGGAGCAGAAGGCAGGGTCACTGCCCACTGCGCCAACGGGCCAGCCAAATTATTATAAAAATGTGTTTATAAATTATAATATTATAATTTATAAACACATTTTTTATTAATATTATTAAATTGAGCACATGTTTTCTGACTGCAGGGCAAAGGCCTCCTTACCATTTCCATATTACGTCTCCAAACATTTACATAAGTCATTGTAATATGTTTGCATATTACATGTTAATACTTATTTATTTAAATTCTCTTACTGTTTAGTATTTCATTTATCCATACCCTAGTAGAGCAGAATCGAAGGTCAGACTCAGTGGAAAATTCCTAGGATACACAAGTTTGGCTTCTTTAATAATCTGGGCGTATCCCTCCCAACACTGGAGGACTATTTCATCAATTTCCGACAAAGCTGGCGTCGCTCCACATACAACAAGAACATACACATCTGCCAATAACTTGCATGTTACAGCTCTAAATGCTACCTGCAATAGAAATTAGAAAAAAAATCAACAACAAACATATCGCAACCTTAATCATAAACTGACCTAACACAAAAAGTTCATTTTTGGTAAATTGTAAATTTTTTTATAATGTCCACATCATTTCACACTTATTCCGCTTATAATTCGATTAAAAAAATGGCACTATAGTAACAAATAATGTAGTTTAATAATAGTTAATGAAGTTATTTATGATATTTAAATGTTATTTTAAGGATATTTTTTTTTTTTTCCCCCATTTAGTGGGAAGGCAAAGGGACTGAGCCCATACAGCCTCGTCTTTTTTGAAGGATATTTTATTATTTGTCTTTATAACTATTTTTTTTTTTTTTTGTTAGCCTATACTGTACCACAGCCGGGCAAAGGCGTCCAAGTCTTTTGAGCTAAAATAAGTTTTTTATTAAATCAACAAAAGTAGTCTCAGTATTGGATGGGGATATTGAAATGATTCTTTGATTGGCTGATAGAGGACATTAAAACAAAGTTGTCTGTTAACTCACTTTAGACCTAAAACTGAATCAGTCAGTTTATGACTATGCGTGCAAATTATAATCCTAGTTGCATAGTAAAGTATTTATGATATAACAGTCCTTAATATACCAGTGCTGGGCAGTTGCCTAGGACTCTCGCCTATTTTTGCAAAAGCATTATGCAATCAGTCAACCCAAGCAATGTTAATAATTTTGTATGCAAACCTAACTATTAAATGCGTACTACACTATATCTTAAACATTTTAGTCATTTGTGAATGGTCCAAAAGATTGTGTGATAAATGACAAATCCTGTATATGTTTGTATAAGCCACTAAAGTAGCTTATGTTACTTAGTAACATAGCAATCTGTCAGTGAAAGTCTGTTTCAGAGATTACCCCCCGGAACAAACAGATTTTTTCTTACTTGTTTTTATTATAGGTATTATATATACAAAAATAGTAGTTACAAACAGACCCTTCAATTTTATTTACATGTATAGATAAACTTACGTTGGGGCTCATTTGAGGCAAATATACCAGGGTGTCTCTCAATGGGGCACCATTTTGTGCCGCTGCCAGTAGAAGCAGTAGCCTTGCTTCTCTCGGGTCCAACTCGCAGAAGTCAGAACTAGTTGCTACCAAATGGCCATGTACAGTGAGACACGCCCATCTTCCTGTCACAGTCTGTGCGTAGTTATCCAGAACTTGCTGTGAAAAAAAATATATTTAAAGACCTATAGTTTAGACAGTGTATAGACATGACAGAGTAAATAATAATAAAATTTTAACAAAGAATAAACCAACTTCAAATCACTAGAATCGTTAAAATCGGTTCACCAATTCGAAAATCCTGAGATAACGAACTTTAAAAAAAAATTTGGAGTCGGCTGAAAAAATATATTTAAAGAGGTACATTTTTTGACAGTGAAGAACTTAGATAGAATAAAAAATAGGGAGAAGAAGAAAATACCTTATACTTCAATACTACCCCAACACCATCTGCTATATTATTCTTGTTAGTGTCATAGTGATGGACAGGAAAGAGTTACAATTGGAGACAGATGCAATATTAAACTTTTGGCACAATACCTGTAATTGCTGTGCTTGAGGGCATAAAACACTCTGTACAAAATCTAAGACAATTGTTGTCTGTGGTAATGAATTTGGATTTAAGGATTGTAGTAAATAATCTAAAATGGGATAACACTGTCTCAAGTCTCGCTTTATTTGATCTATATTTTTCAAATTTTCTATCTCCTTTTTGCCAATACAAAACACCATAACATCATGGATGCAGGACAACAACAGTTCCAGATCACATTCCAGCCCTCCAGTTGCAATTCCTATTAATGTGACACTAGAAATTGTATAACTTATAAGTATACAATATACACTTCAAAAAAATCCTATTACGTCATTAGCATCCAGGAATCACTGATTTGAAAGAATTAAAGAATTCTTTTAAGCCCTATCCTATTGAATTAAAAAAAAGTTATAATTAAAAACACCATTGCATTCATAATAAAAAAACACAATTAAAAATCTAGACTATGCTTTATACCACATGATTGAGATAAAGAAGTAAATCTTCTTTATCTCAATCTATATTTTTATATATGTCTAATTGAAATTTAACATGAATTTACAATTTTATTAACTTTAAACATAGACTATTTAATGCATTGAACAAGAAATTAAATTTTATAAAATTGTTAAAGAAAGAAATAAAATCGCCTTGACCAATCGCACTTATTTTAACACATTTGACACACATTCACCAGTTTACTCCACAAGTCAAGTGTGCATTAAGAAATTTTACTTCAAAAATCAGAAAGCTTCGCACATAATTTTCTTACCCAGTGGAAATGAGTTAATTTGTAGGACTATATTCATTTGAATAACTTAAATTAGTAGACATATAAGAAATAAAATTTACCTTTTACAGTATTCTTTCCACAATATCATTCCATTATTGACCTGCGTGTTGATCATTTGTAAATTGTGGCATTTTGTGAACATATTTATACCGTGCAGTGATGCTATTGTAGAAAATTGAATCTAATGCAGTACAAAAACAAAACTATTAATTCATATTCTTTAGATTTCAACTATATTTATTCATAAATTAGCTATTGTCAAACCTTTCGTTGGAAAAGAATACTCTTTAGAAATAGAAACTGCCTCAAGTTTAAAGAAGAAATTTATAAACTTAATGTAAATTTAAGTATTTATTCATTTAGACTTCAAATAATATGTGAGAGGAGTAGCAACTCGTAGGAGTTTGGATATTCCTATAGAATCATATTATTATCTTACATTCTCGTTAGTTCCAGCTTTCTTTGAAAATATTGGCACACCGCTTTCCGAAGCTACTGCTACAACTATAATGGACATTCTCGTGCAATTTACTTATTCATTATCTTTAATACACAATATTCTTTTCAGTAATTTCGATCAGATAAGAAATACGTAAGTTTCCCAGAAATTTCAATAAAGTATAGGACCTAAATTTTAATTTTACAACAACATTCTTATTATTGTTTTTTAAATTTTTGTCTGGTAATGCCAGATTAAATAAAATAAAGTCGTAGGCAATGTTACTAGAATATATATATTTTACCCACAACTGAGGTAAAGTCTATAAAGGTCGCTTTGAGCATATGAATACTACAGTAGTTGCAAAAATTATGTAACTTTTATAACAATCAATTTCTACATTAAAACACTCTTTATAATAAGTTTTTTATTAAAAGAAATAAGTACTTTATTTTTATTATGTACTAATAACAGATAAATCTTCTTTTCTTATATTTAATGCTAACAATTCTTGATTTAAGTATGAATGTAGTATGGCAAGGACACTCTAAGTATCATAAATTTGTGTTAGTTTCTGGGATGTTTTCAATTCCAACCTCCTCGCCTTTAATTCTTGCTGCAAAGCAATAAAAATTGATACATATGATGAAAAAAAGGTAAAAATTAATCGAATGAATAAAAAATTGAACATTATATATTAAGAGTTCATCGCAATCTAAACATTTAAAATATTCGAAATTTTTTTAGTCATTCAGTACAACTACGTCTTTCTATCGTGAATTTAATTAAAGAACTACTAATTAATAAATTTGTATAGAGAAATATCTTAGTGTGTCGATTTTTATTAGGCAATACATATGTTTGTTAATAAGATAAATTTAAGATCATAAAATTATTGGAAGAAATTTTTCAAAAACTAATAACATAATGTGCTGATGCTGATTTATCTTTGCTTAAATGATTAAATTTATTAATAAAATTAAAAATCTTACAATCAGAATTGAGTAATCGAGGTCCTGTAAGAGCAATTAGTATAGCCCCCAAGGGAGCAGAAATGACGACACTAAGTACACTAACAGCCAGAATAGCTTTGGCGTGTGCTTCTTCTTCTTCTTTAGGCGCACCGGCACTTTGGCCACTATTAACTAAGTCCAAGGCTGCAGGACCTAATGCTGCCTGAAACGAATTAATATTAGTATTTCGCCCGCGTTGCTAGGTATTTTTATAATAAACATTTACTAAATTTAGTTACAATTATGTATAAATTAATAACATTTCATTTTTTTATATATACCTGTACAGTCGCCTTGGCCAGCCAAGTAAGTCCAATAAAAAGCTTCTCTTTACTATTTAGACCACAGCCAAAACTTACTAAAAATGTAGCAATAACTCGTAACACAAGGCATGATATTAGACATATTGCTCCCATCTTCTGTCAGCAACCCTTCAACTAAGCTTAAAGGCCTGTGTTGGGAATGGGTTCTACAATACCCCAGCAGCGCCCTACATTGAACCGGGTACCTTGCAGGTTTCATTCCATCCCTTCTACCGTTGAGCTATTGAGGTACTAAAACACATTAGGCAACATTTTAAGTGTAGCATATTATACTTTTTATATTTATCTATTCTTATATATAAAGCTGAAGAGTATATTTGTTTGCTTGAACGCGCTAATCTCAGGAACTACTGGTCCGCTTTTAAAAATTCTTTCAGTGTTAGATAGCCCATTTATCGAGGAAGGCTATAAATTATCAGGCTAAAATTGAACCTAATTGATTTTTTAGTTAATATTACGTGGTTGAAGTTGCGGGCACTGCTAGTACTTTATAAATGAGTGTAAATAAGATGTGAATGTAATTTATATTGTTCTCCGTAAGCGTCGAATTTGCACTTAACCTTAATGTCTTCCGAAACTCAATTGTTAAATTTCTGACACAGAAAAATGTGCCCTAAAAGCCTACTCGCAAAAAGGAGAGAAAAATTAAAGGAACTTTGTCACGCAATAGCGTCTCTTTTTATGTGCCATCTCCTGAATGGGTCACGATGTCATCAGCAAATTACTTATGTCGTACGTAAAGAGATATGTACGCGCGTATGTGCGAGTAACACGCGTACAAGATACTGGAAGCCATGTTTGACTGTCGATGTATATTCGACCAAGAAAGTGCTTTACCATTATGGATGACAGCTCCTGCTTAAAGAAAATTTTGCTAAGGGTTACTGTTAAAAATTAACGAACATAACAAGCAAAAATTGAGCCTTTTAACTAATTGACGCGCAAACGACATTCGACCTTAGCGTGCCATATCAATGTCTCGGTCGACTATACTCAACGGATTCTTTTTGAGGCTAAAAAAAGCTGAGTAGTTGAGCTAAAGTAAATAGGAGGTTTTGATATCCGACCTCCTCCGTGTTTCGCAAGGCACGTAAAACAGTGGGACCCGATTAATGTCACTTTGTGATATTAATCGTAAGTTTGTAGAGAACGTGGGGGTTCCGAGGATGACGTCAGATGGCAAACGGTCATCTTAACTCGCCCCGCAGCCAAATCCTCTGCAATCTAAGCGGACCCTTGTACTTAACCGGCATAACGCTAGGAAGAAGAAGAATAAAAAGGTCTGTCTGAAAGGAAAATTCGGATATGGATTTATAGACTTAAAATGTAAGGAAGTATCAGAAGCCTCTTTAATTTGGATACTTTTTTTAATACGCGTGTTTATTAATTGTATCAGTGTTTCTTTAACTTTTATTATTTTCATTTTAGTTAGAAAATAGACCTAATTCAAAAACCCTAAAAACCCGATTTTTAGGAAATCGCAAAAAACGTAGTCATTTACGACGTATTCCGCTTATAATTCGATAAAAACAGCATTAAATTAACAAATTATGTTTTTTAATAGTAGTTAATGAAGTGATTAGTGATATTGAAATGTTATATTAAAGATATTTTATCATTTTTTTGCCTTTTAACTACTAAAGACAAAAATAGCTGTATCTCAGTGTTGGATGGAGATATCGAAATAATTCTTTGATTGGCTGATAGAGGACGTTGAAACGAAGCTGTCAGTATCATTAACGCATTTTATACCTAAAAGGTTAGTTCTAAATTAACTGTGCATTACGATAATCAAAATACACTTAAGTTTTGTGTCACACACAAAATCAAACCAACATTAAGACCCAAACCGATTAAGAGAACGGTAAAGAACTTTAATATGGAATTTAAGATTGTCTCTTGCCGTGAACTAGTGACGCGATTCCTCCGTAAGCCAGTTTTTTTGGGTTTTCTTAATTGCGAGCTCAGCCGCACGACTTCTCGTGTTGAATATGTTAAACTTCAATTGAATATAGCTTTCCAGCTTTTAAAGCATTAGTCAGTCTATATATGACTTCTGAATAGAGTTTGTGATTAAATATTTCAACTACATATATACAATAAATTGCCACAGAAAAACTAAATCCATCCGCGCACTACAGCTAAAACAGCCATAACTCATGAAGGCGGATATAAAAACGCCTATCGCTATTTCAGCTTCGCGCTAGATAAATGACATTCGAGCTGGCTACTGCGATACTGGGATTGCTGAGTGGGGTAATACTTTGTAGCGCGATGTACATTACGCGCTAGTCATGATTCTTTTTAACGCAATAATAAATAAATATATAGGACCATTTGACTTGGACGTCTGTTCTAAAGGTAGACAACTTAATGTCTGTGTTAAGGTAACAGTCGCCTGGCATACACATACAATATTTTTTGTATAATATACATAGTGGTATAGATAATACATCCGGATACGAGGTGGGAATCGAAACCACGACCTCAGAGCGGTAGACAGAGTCACTACCAACTGCGCCAACGGACCTGTCAATATTTTGTCTAGTAATTTTTTAAATACCTTTACTAACTTGTTAACGTTAGCTAAAATCGACAATTTTTCGTAACCCTAAATTCCCAGCTTTAGAGTACGTAGAGCGGTGCAAACAACTTAATTGTAATACAACAGTCACTTTTTAGACATACAAAGACATAATTTGGCAAGGAGGTAGATATAAGATTTCCGCCAAGAACGGAATTTTTGGATGGGGCCAGATTAAGGTTTACAGGCTGTCGCAATTTTACGTGAACGGAGTTGCGGGAAACAAGTAATAAAAAATATTTTAATCACAAGCAATGTATTTGAAACGCTCGATTCTGTAGCAAGGCTTCGATTTTGATGACGCAATCTCGTCAAAAGATCGGATGAATTGAAACTCCGATTTTTCATACTACACCCCTCTCAGTCTAGTTTAAGCGTATAAAAACAAAACTATAGAATCAAGACTCGACTATTTTCCATAATAACATGTTATTTTTATCGACAATACCCTCCTGAATAAGTTGCCCTTTCTTCGGCCAACCTAGAGAGGGCAAAGAAGGAGGAACTTTCCTCACTGAGAACCTGTGGTCACTTTCATGTACCACGGAATAGAACCTTTGTTAGATCAACCGCAACCACATATACTGCCGCTTCTCAAATGACAATCAACTTTCCCTAACGATTACGGAATCAGGAGTCGAGTATTGTGCAAATGTTATTTTTTTCGACAACTTTAACGCCTATTATGTAAAGTTATCGACTGTATCCGCCTTCCGAGATGCGATAAAATCAGTTTGCATTAATGTTTATGATTTTTATAAGGAAATTAACCGATTTTGACTCTTTTAACTTTCCGTTCGGTTAATTGCAATTCTTAGTGCCTAATTGAAAGAAAGGATAAGAAATCTTTATGCGGCTGTCAAACCACTCTATCTGAATTATAGTCTATTTATTGTAGTAGTAAACGGGCCTTCTTTGTCACTTTTTAAGTGGGGGCACGCTGACGTCGAAAGTCGTTACTCTATAAAAAAAATTCTATGATAACTGTGTAAATAAAATTTTAAAAATAAGTGTATCTTCAATCGAGTGAACAGGGCACTACGCGAACACTTAATTTTGAAATTCTTTCGGTGGTGGAATGCAGCTGCCGGTTTTAGTTCGAACAATTCCTCGGAACACTCCCCACGATACATGAGCCACATCTCTCCGCAATGCCAGATAATCGAGCTGAAGTTAATAAAATAACTTGAAATGAATGTCTCGCAATGTTCATAACTCATATTCTATTTGTGACAATAGCTAATGCGATTGCGTTCACGTAAAAGGCTTAAAATTGTGTGCTAAATGCATTAGCATACAACTTTCCTCTTCGTTTATTTATTTATTTGCTTTGAATACGGTATCTGTCCTGATAAATTTTCCGAAGAATTTTCCTTATGTAATGCATATTTTTTGGAATCCCAATTTTATAAGTATATTATAACTATTGCTGGAGTCTTTCCGATAATCATTTCAGAGACATGATTACTGGTGTTTTAATATTGCAAAATATTAAAACACAAGTAATACGTAATAAAAATTTGTGCACACTAAAACTATTTTTCTTATTTTTGTAAGATAAGTGTTAAAAAAATAAATATATACAGGACTATATGACACATGGACGTCCATTCCTAAGGCAACTTAATGCCTGTGATGTAACAGACGTCTGTTATACACAGATATTTTTTTTGTAGAAATATATAAATACATACATATAGAATATGCACCCAGACTCGAGCTGAGATCGAACCCACGACCCCCGGAGCAGAAGGCAGAGTCACTGCCCACTGCGGCAACGGTTCAGTCAAATAATATATAAGTAGGGACAGCCATTTTGTATCTCTTTAACTTCCTTCTTCTTCCTAATTCCAAATATAAATTAAATATTTCTTTCACTTATATTTATTTCATGGAATAAAATACAATAAATATTATATCTCGTTACTTGGAAAAAAAATATCGTGGAATTTAATCTCGGAACATAATTAAAAAGTTGTCAATAATAACTAACTTTTTCACGTTAACAAACATTTGTATCAAAGAGTAATTAACTATAGCATTCGTTTAATAACCGAACTCATATAGAAACTTCACTGAAAAACGTATATTAAAGTAAACGTATTTTATGAGAGACAAAACAATCTAACCGGGAATCCGAATCTCACATTTTCATCGCTTCAAAATAGATCAGATTCTCGAATCTCACATTCACACACATTGTCGATGCGCGCCGTAACGGGAAGTGGGGCACCGTTTTTCAAGCTCCCGATAACAACAAATTTCACATTTCGTTTTATTTCGAGACGGCTGCGTGTATCACCGAGGTTTACGAGCATTTGTGAAGGAGAAAGAAGAAGCCAAGGCTGTTTATGATAAAGCAGTATCGCAGGGTGTTGGAGCAGCACATGTCGCTACCAAGTAAATGAAGAACTTTAGCATATAATCGATAAAAAATGTATACTTTATTTTCGAATTAATATATATATTTTTCTGATGCATTAATTGTTGATCTTGAATTTAACAAAAGTTAACAATGGCAGGTATAAGGTTGAATTCTTTAATTCTATGACCATAATCTTAAGGGATATCCTAAAATAGAATTAATAGAATTTTGTCTGCAGTCGAATTGGGCCGGTGGGTCTCAAATTAGAAAGTTTGCTTATTATAACTAGTATCAAATTAGAAAGTTTGCTTTTTATATAAATATATAAATGGGATATCTTTAGCGGGAATGTTACTAAAACAAAACAAGTATAGCTTTTCATAGATGTATAGTAATTTTATTATTTACCTGTTAGCAACAAAACCAGTCGAACAGGTCCGTGACTGTTCTTTCATTTTTTTCTTGAACTCAATATAAGTTCCAGAAAATAACTACAATATATTATGCATATTGATGGGTCTGCTAGAAGCAAACAAAAACAATGGGGCACTTGCTGTGCGAATGCGATGGGCTGGTCAAAATGAGAATGAATCTCTGGAATCTCCGGCGTGGTCTAACCAAGGTCTGAAGACTACGGTTCCTTCAGGTTACAGGCGATCATAGAACCGCTCGTCTGGATTTTTGAAGCCTTGCAACTGAGAGAACAAGGGTAGGGGCGAGCACAAAAATCCAGCCGGGTAGTGTATCCGCAGTGCGGGCCCAATTATTAATAATAATAAATAATGCATATTGATTATTGGTTATGAGTTCGATTTCCGTCCTGCGTCTAGGGGCATCCATGTATACCTTTTGCTATAAGATTGTGTCAAAATGGAGGCCGTAACCATGACGACGGAAAAAATAATTGTCACTCTAGGCTCACTTGCTCCATTCGGCTCAGGAGCTCCTCCATATGGCAGACACTAGAGGCGAATAGAGTGGTATCGTATAGATAGTAATATGCAATAAGTAAAAAATTATAATTTCTTAAATATATAAAAGAGCTTATGAAACTGTTTCTGCTTTTTGTTTGCGTCTGCATTTACCTAATGCCGGAGCCAGACATAGCTTCACTTGAATGATCATGTCAATGATCATGTAGTGTGGCCGGGGACTTTGTGTAACAGCACAAAGTTTTGTAGAACTTTGTAGACTTCAAAGACAAAAATGTACAAAACACTTTGAGCTATGTCTGACTCCGGCATAAGTAACGCCCGTGAAGACCCTTAATTTCATAACAGACGTTAAAATTTTAAAATAATAATTTAGCAATAAACTAATAGAAACAATTTTAAATATACAATATAACATAATAAAGACAATGACTGAATTGCTTGGCTTAATCCCGCAATTGTAATTAAACCTTCAGCCCTAAAGCTGAGAATAAAAGTATATATTTAAATTTATTTGCACCAGACTGAGTTTCCAATGCTGTTAAATTAAAAAGAAAAGTACAAGACATTCCAGCCATATAAATGGCATGCAAATTTACTTACATAAAGTAGATGCAATACATTAATTAATGACAAATTAATTTAATCATTACATAATTTTATCTTAAATTAATCATATTAATAAATCTGTAAGTAATAAATAAATAGGTAAGGTATATTGTCGTCAGAAGACCTGACATCGTGGTCGT
Organism: Charaxes varanes; assembly: GCA_024363005.1. Classification (NCBI taxonomy): domain Eukaryota; kingdom Metazoa; phylum Arthropoda; class Insecta; order Lepidoptera; family Nymphalidae; genus Charaxes; species Charaxes varanes. The sequence continues at coordinate 1,226,887 of JANCMC010006173.1, forward strand.
GGATCAATCTATTGATCGGTTGAAAAAGAGAAATTAACTAAATATTTAGATCTTACCAGAGATTACCGCCATGTGGATTGTGGGTTCAACAATTATTGTGCCGATAGTTGTGTCCGTTAATGGTGTCATTGCAAAGAGGCTCTCGCTTGATAGAGTCGGATACAGAATGCGGTATTGCTTGAGACGGCACCATGTAGAAATATCGCACTCTATTAAAATGCATAAAATTAAAACAATTCGTTTAATCTTTTATTTTGTTTTGTGATTGCCGTAAGACTTCATTGGTCCTAAAGATAGTAAGTTCTAAGCGGTACTTATTGTCTGTCTGTCTGTCTATTGTATTATTATCATTGCTTCAGACCTCAGTGGATGCGGTCAGTTCAAGTGAATTATTACAATAATTCATCGCCAATCTGTTATTAAATTTAAAATCTATTTTCAGAAGCATTTTTTCTTCCCTCCAGAGCCGGAAAATTCGTACTGATATTCCAGTCAAATAAATTCTGGGTTAACAACCAGTACCGTGACAAGCTGGACTGGGCCTGCCGAGACAAGGACTCCAAAGGTTGCCTGTGTAGAGTACAAACAAATCTGTATGGACGATTTATACGTATAAAAGGAGGACACAATCATGATCCAAACTTTACACCTTTCAACTTTGCTGCGCCGATTGCCAACGAAGAATTGACTGATTAGCATACCTCATAGAAAAGTACCTAACCCAATAGTGAGAGTAAAATACATGACCAGATCACAGGAGTGGCTTTTGTGGCTGTGATTTTAAACCATAAACAATTTATAAATTAAGCGAGCGAGTATATTTTTATGCTCTTAGTGATTAAGACCTTAGAAAGGTGTTTAATAGTTTTAGCAGTTTTTTCCAAGAAAATTAATTTCCATAATTTTCCAAGAAAATTAATTTCCATAAATAAATTCCATATTTTTAAAATTACATCTAATTTGCTGTTTCCCACGACTTCGTCCGCTTAAACTTACGAAAGACTTACTTAATTTGGCTCTATTTTTTCTGGACATCAAATATTTTGGGGTTGTATTCATCAAGAAATTACATGAACACTTGTAATTAAATAATGAGTGAATGAACTCTTTTTTATTAACAAGTTAGCATATTAATATTCCATATATAAAATCTTCCGATAAGGCTGCGTGCGATAGTTTATCAATCAGCTTCCTCATCTGTTTTACAACCAGCAAGATATATTGCCGTGGGTGTTTACTTTCGAAACTCTCGCAGTACTTTTTAACGATTCCCGCTAATAGTTTTTGTATTTACTTGTCTAGTTTAAGTGCTAACGTTTAATTTGTTTCTGGATTTATCTAGTTCTGCCTTAGTTATAACCTCGATAGCTCAACGGTTGAATAATGGAAAGAAATCTTAAAAATTCGCTGTTCAACCTCGTCCGCACTTTGATCCAATTCGAATTAAAAAAAAGACTTAACCGAAGTGGTAAGGAATAGTGGATATACCGTGTCAAAGCATTTTAGTAGTACAAACCCAATTTTTTTTGGCTGTTTACAAAATAAAAATCTAATACTAAGTAAAGTAAATAAATATGTAAGAAAAAAAATTAAAGTTGACTTTCACGACTCTTACAAGTTGTGAAAGTAAATTTTTGGTTATTTTTGTATTATTAAATAAATAAATATATTGGACTATATGACACACGGACGTCTGTTCCTAAGATGGACAAACAATCGAACCTACGACCCCCAGAGCGGAAGGCAGGAACAGTGCCCACTGCGCCAACGGCCAGTCAAATGGATCAAATAGTAATAATAATTCGTTTTTAAAACGAAGTTAATCTATCTTTTCTTAAGCGAATTTATCGTAAATAACGTACAACTTTCAAGAGGCCCCAAATTGGATTGACCCCACATTTCGGGTGGCACTCCACACATTCCATCCAATCGACAATTCAATAGAGACCCTTAAATAATTCAAATATCTTCGAACCTTCCAGACGAATTCCTGTCTTATAAGAAGTGGTCTTTACATTTTAGAGAAAATAGTTCAAATTCAAATCTGAAATTTAATTCAATTTTTGGTTTATACCTTTTATCCAGGCCTACTTGCATAATTTACTTTGCCAGATAGCTGAAGAGTTTGTTTGCTTGTACGTGTTAATCTTAGGAACTACTGGTCCGATTTGAAAAATTGTACCAGTAGTCGATAGCCCATTTATCGAGAAAGGCTGTGGACTATATATCATCACGCTAAAATTAAACCTATATCTTTTACCTAATTTTACGCGGTCGCGTACACAGCTAGTACTATATAAATTGAAAATCCACTAACAATAGAAGCTGATTGAAGCATCTACTTTGTAATCCCATTCATCAAAAGATAAAAAAGTATTTTATTAAAAAAAATAGTGTCACCTAATGTTTTGCCGGAATCCGCGGCAATTTTTCACCAAAAAAAATTATAGCGCTTGACGAATTGCTACACTTTATCAATTCGAGAGACGATAAGAAGAAATTATCATATTCATCATTTACTTAACTGCGAATATGAGAGCAGAGTTGTTACAAAAAAAGAGAAATTAACATTTCCTTAATTATTGAAATGGAGACCTATTAAATAAATAATTTATAAAAATATAAGTCGTTTTGCGGTTTACCACTTAGCTAATTTTACGGTAACCGTAAAAGCCGAGGTCATTTTTCATTTCATTACGCCGTGGTTAACCGCAAACGAAGCATTTAATGGATGAACTTGTTGATATTCCGTTAGCAGTGATCGCCAACGCGTAGTCCGCGGGCCGCATGTGGCCCGCAACATGTTTATTTGTGGCCCGCGACTGTTTTGTAAATGACACTCGAATTAGAATATTAATAGATAATAATTACATCATGTTACATATTAACTCCAACGAGTTCCTTCTACGCATTGCCTTGGCAACCATATTTTGTAATGTCATTATTATATCCATGAGAAAATTAATAAAACGATACATTACTATAAAATGTGTGTCAAATTCGCCACAGTACTTCACAGGATTGGCCGATTACACTACCAAGTCCAATCTGAAAACGGTGTAATTTGGACGCGAATCCGTTCTTGGCACATGTGTACGAAGTTAAAAGTACCTCCAAATTACAACTATTACTACGCACGCCAATTTTACCTTTGTACGTCCCGAGTGTTTCAAAATTTCGTGGCAGGTGACCTTTCGTATATATAGATTAAACCTTTGCCTACTTGAGCTAACAAATAAAAATATTCGAAATTTAGGTTACTTCCAATTTTCTTTGAGTGTGCCTTCATTTTAGTCACCTAAGTCCTTTAAATTAAAACATTAATCAACAGTTCCATTTATAAATTTCAAGTCAAGCCTTTGCCTACTTATCGTTAGACGTTACAAATTAAAAAATAAAGTTACCAAGGGCGTGTTAAGACCTGCTCATAGAGAAGGGTTCCGTATCTGATACGCGTTAAAGGTATTTGTTAAATAACTTCAAAAGTTATGGTCCAATTTCCCTTAAAATAATTTTCCTAATGAGTTTCTAGCACGTCCTATCAACATGGATAATTTCAAGTCTGTATATCTGATAAATTGGAAATCCTAGGGGTAGACCACCATGCGGTTAGACAGACGGACGGATGGACAGAACAAAACTTTAGGGGTTCCTTATAGAACGGAACCCTGAAAAAGAGCACGGTGTTTCTATTAGGCCCAAACACGCGAGCTAAACTTTATTAGTGAGTTAATACCGATTAATCAAGGTACATCACGAGTGTACGAACAATGCAAAGGGAAAAAATACTATACACCGCTAACGCGGGTTCTCGATTTGATCTCGTATGAGTGATTAAATCCAGCCATGTAAGAATTAATATTTATACATGAACAACTAAATCTTTACTAATATTATAAGGCGGAAAGATTTAATCGTTTGTTTGCATTAAATAGGCTCTGAAACTGCTGGACCAATTTTAAAAATCTTACACCATTAGAATCCTACATTATCCCTGATGAACATAGATGATAGAATATTTTCAAAAAGTTAGGGATCCGTATGAAAACTTCGATAAAATAAATATACGTATGTGCGAGGAAATAATAAAAACGAGAAAAAAAATTGGCACTACGGGAGTCCCAACAGAAGTGAAAAAGATTAGTCAGAAGTGTAGTTAACGGTGATTTCAAAGTCAAGCAACTTTGACTTTCGAAACCCACTGTTTTTCGTGCCTACTGAAATACGAAGGAGGTCAGATATTTGACAGCAAGTATTAGAATGGGTCACCCACATATCACCCGGCCGTGGTGAGAAATGCTGAACCTAGCGACCGACCATTGATTAAGCTCCAACCTCATCTAAATAATCAAATTCATTTATTGTAAAGAATTATTTTTAAAAGAGTGGCCAACGATTTTCCGGCTGGTGCTTCTCGGTGGCCCAACTTTTCAAAAGATTTTGGAATATTTGTATTACATGAAAATCGATTTCTGCAACAAAAATCTATTTTCATATACTGTATAAACTAGCTGTTTCCCGCGACGCGTGTAAAATTAAATTTGCCCTCAGACTTTAATCTGACCCTATCGCAAATTCCGTTTATAGCGGATATGTACTAACTATAAACTTTCTTCTTGCCAAATGTCATTTTTGTTCGTCCCGCGGTTTTAGAGATTTCGTGAAAGGTGACCTTTCGCTTTTACATATGTAGATGAATAGTTTAGATATGCTTGATTTTCTCGGTTTCTGACCATCAAAGCGTAACCGTTCTGCTGGGATAAAGTCCAGCGCAGATACGGATTTTAGAAAGCGCCTTTGAGTTTTATTGTGCTCTAAGATGCTTATAGTAAAGGCTTAATTATATAAAATCGCTATCCCGCTTACAGGCCGCCATTGAAATTAAAAAGAAATACGTCCCTACACTCGAAAGAACATTAAGTACTCTTAGTCTATTTTGCTTCGACAACCCATAGTAACGCACAGCAGGATCCAGACAGTAAAGTTCTAGCAAAATAAACATTGAAACTAAAACAAACGATAACAAACCCTATTTGAATGGAGAAACATTTACAAGAACCGCAAAATTAAGTTAGACGGTAAAGTTCTAGCAAACACAACATTTCAGTCGAAACAAACGAGAACAAACTCTATCTGAATGGAATAAAGTCGAAATAGAAAGCAAAATTAAGTTAAGAATTCTATTCCTACGCAAAGTTGTTACGGGAATTGAGAATTGTAAAATGTACTTTATAGCCTTGTACATAGAGGTTAGGTAAAGTGCATTAAGAGTCCTTTTGTACATTTCTGCAGTGAGGGCACTGTCCTCGGTGAACCGTGTTGCCAGGACGACGCAATAGGGCTGTCACGATCTTTGGTTTTTTTTTCGTTGTTTTAAAAGAAAACGTTTAGGCACTAAGGGCTAAGAAAATCACCTCGTGGCAGTCCCTGGCAGGGTTTATACGATTAGCAAGCCAGTTGAAGGTAACCCAGCCTTCTTTTTTCTCTTTAACTGCTCTTTATAATAAAAAAATACTAACTCTTTTATAGTAGTACCAACTTTTTTTTATATTAAAATTTAATTTAAAAAAATGGTAAGAATATGTTCGAAATTGGACATAAAGCAGACAAAGTCATCTGTATTATTAGTTTTAGCTAGTTTTAAAAAATATGATATACCTATTGACGTTCGTAAGTGCTTATAAAAAAGTCCATTCGAATAAGTAAATTTTGATTTTAAAACAATATAAAAGACGCAGTTATTTTCGCCTTAAGCTATGCATTTAATTATGTAATCTCTTATCAGATAACATCTTGCACGACTCTCGCTTAGACGGCAAAGAACTGGTAATAGCTCTAAGTGCCGTGTTAAATTAGCTCTCTTTACACCATTAGATAGAAGCGGGCGTTACTTGGCTAAAGTGCAAGACAAGCTATTATGTATTATTTATACGACTGTTATATATACAAGCTGCTTCCCGCGACTTTGCGTAAAATTAAATTTGCAACAGCCTTTACACAAATTATCCCCTCGCCAAATTTCTTCTCTGTATGTCCCGCGCTTTATGAGATTTCGCGATTGGTGATCTTTCGTTTTTTTTTTAAAAGTCAGCGGTCCCTACTTTTTCTAACCTAACCTAGTAATTAAAGAGGCGCAATGTATCATAATTAATGACAGAGAACGATTAAGTAATTTGTTCGCGTAATGAGAGTGCAATGATTACTTCTTTTACAATGTTGCCGCATTGAAATAAGTGAAGTGGTTTGTTCTGTTCTTATTTGTAGCGCGCCGACGCTTGACCGCCATCTTGTATGACTGAGCGATTGAATGAGTAGACGAGCTAAAGTCAATAACAGATGTATCGATTTTGATGAAATTTTCAGGCATTTATTGAATAGCGGAGATGATGGTCCTGTGAATAAATTTTTTAATTTATATTAATTGTCTATTTTTACTCATTCAATGTACAATCTTGTTTAAAAATTAATCCCTAATTAGAAAATTAATTAATTTACATGTCACGTGATATTATTATAGTGGTATATCGTTCGCTTTGTGAGAGTTCCCAATGACCCAAACCTCTCCTTAAAGATCGGCAAGACATCTGTGAATCTCCCGGTGCACATGCCCGTTTGCCCCTGGTATAAAAAAACTGGTCCTATTCTAATCAAATTATTATACAGAAAAACGAGATTAAAACTTACGTAAAAGGAGGAAGGGGCTCGAATACATTTTCTCCATGTTCACTGTCACTGCTCGTCATGGATTTGCGCAAATTAACGACCACGACGACTCCAACCAAGTATTATATCTCGTTTGAAAGCCTAACAGAAGTCATTAACTTGGTTGGAAAAATGCTAAGTCAAATGACACATCCATATGAATGACATCTAAAAATACTTGACTTTTTCTGACTTGCCGTAACAACGCACAGACCACAATGTAGGACGATTGTTAGTGGGCATAATTGGGTAATTTTCTAGTGTAATGTCTTTATAAATTACAATGTCATGGTTTTGTTATCATTTCGAGTGGTTTTTGCACTTACGTGTCATAAAGTCCATTCACACTGAAGTCATTCTTTAAACGCAAGTTTCTTAAAGGTATACTTACACTGAACTTTCTAACTTTTTGTGGGGGAACCCTGGCTTAATATACTAGCGACCCGCCCCGGCTTTGCACGGGGGTTATGGAGACATGCGTAATATGTTACAGATATAACTTTCCCCTTGAATCACTTTGTTTAATGATGAAAACCGCATTTCAAATCACTTGCTTAGTTTAAAAGATTTAAGCCTAGTAAAACAGAATAATATAATATTTTAATAAATTTCAACGGACAGGGGGTCAAAGGCTTTGTGACATGAAAATCAAAAATTAAAACTGCTGTTCAAATTCTATAATGTAAGGGTTTCGAAAATGTGACAGCCTGTGACAAGAGCTGGTGGGAGTCACAAAATTGTACAACTCGTGTAACGTAATTTATGCATGACCCTTTACTTGGACGTAAAATGTTAAAATTAAGCGTAATTTAAAATATAAAACACGTAGGCGTCTTTGGTTCATTAATTAAACAAAAAAACGATAATTTTTTAATGAAATCATTTGCTCATGCATTCAAAAATTAGGCATAATAAATGGTGTTTTTGTGTTTTTTTGTACTGTGCTTATAACATTTATTTGGTTCTATGGTTAGAGGAGGTCGTGGCCGCATCAGTGGTCGGCATTTCAGTCGATCGCTATGTTAAGCTGCTCTGGCTGCGACCGGGTTATATATGGGTGACCCATATAAGCACTGGTGTATATTTGATATCCGACCTCCTCCGTGTTTCGGAAGGCATATAAAACAACTGTGGGACCCTTTGTGATATTAGTCGTAAGGTTGTAGAGATCGTGGGGGTTCCGAGGATGACGTCAGATGGCAATCGGTCATCTTAATTCCTTCCGAAACACGGAGGAGGTGAGATATCAAATATAAACGAGTGTTAGAATGGGTCACCAATCTATCACTCGGTCACAGCAAGAGCTACTTAACCTAGCGATCGACTCAAATGTCGACCACTGATTAGGCCACGACCTCCTCATTTTATAAATAATAAATCATAAGACAATCAATAAAAGTAACTTATACTGTATTTAAGTGCCAAAAATAATGTTAAATTTATAGCCAACAACGCTAATATGTTAGCTATTATTCACGAGATCTGTTCCATTTGAAAAGTAAAATTAAAAACGTAATATGTAAATAAAGCCCCACCCATGTTTTACTTGGAAATTAATTGCTAGATAATTATATATTTTTCGAGACAAAGCAAACATCAGACTCAGCATTGACGAAAACTTTTAACTTTTGGTCTTGTTTAAGAGTTACAGTTTTGAATAGACCGGTATTTTCATTTGTGAATTCTGAAATCATTCTGTTATTCGTGTAAAAAATATCCTTAAATGAATAAACTTTCTTTCTTTCTTAGTTGTAAGGTATACTAAAATGTTAGGCAAACTTAAAAAGTACCCCACATTATTTTTCATAGAAGAGACCACTTAGATACAATAATACAATAATACGATACAATACAATAGAATACAATATAATACAATACAATACAGTGCAATACAATACAATACAATACAATGTAACACAGCACAGCACAACACAATACAATACTTAGAAAAACAATCTCGGACTTTTCTATATTTAATGATATCTGCTTTTATTAATTCAATCCAATCACAAATGTAAATTTAATCATTATTAACTTTTATATATTCTTTGCTAGTTATCAAAGAAAAATCTTTATTTTTCTGTGCTACTTTCTCACAAACGATGATTATTAATCTTAAGACAAACTTGCCTTAGTTCTCTGCTCCCCTTGCTAATTGCTATCGCTAAAATGACACTTTCGGTCCAGTTGGTCGGTATTATGAAGTGTTCATGTAACTGCAGCCTGATTGCTATACGGTAGCTATAGTGATGGACCATAGTCGATTATTTAGAAAATATTAGTATTTTTCCAATTATTACACAATTGTAGAATAAAATTGTATGTCATTTAAAAATTCAATTATGAATATTCACAATTAAAGATAAAAAGCGCAAAAGTAATTTACAATCTTGATATTTGTAGTTATATCATCGAATTAAACATCTTATAATAATTCCTCGCTTCAAGAAACTAGTATTGCTAGAGGGTCTATGGAGTAATCCAGTTAACTTAGGTATGATCTTTTTACTGGATCGTTAGAGTCAAAAACCATCAAGCAGTTTGGGAGCTGTAATAAGCTTAATAATATATATATATGTATTAAACAATTATAATTAGGATTGAAAATTAACTCAAAGGACTTATCAAACATATGGAATATGATTTACTAAAACTATAAAATTAAATGTCATTAATTTAACTCTAATTAAATTAAGGACAATTAAAGGTTGCGACATTTGTCATTTGTACATAGAAGTCTGACAGGTGCAGTATTTCTTAGAAAGGTATATTAACTAAATAACAAATAAAAAAAAAGAACACAATTACAATAAAAATAAATAACTTTAAATATTTAAATAAAACCAAACGATTTTTTGCATTAATCTCTCCATAAACTCGCATTTTAAGATACAACTATTATTGGATTGATTGATTTAAAATTGAAAAAATAACTATATTTTTATGTATTTATTAGTCATAAATAAATAAAAAATAGCTTGCATTGTTACAAAAAAAATGTATTTAATAATACGTTTATATCGATATCTGTAACTTTCGCATCACTAGTATTCTAACAGCCGTATTATCAGTAGTCCTTGCTTGCAGCCTAATTATAGGCAACGAGCCGACTCGCCGACTGGCAACACGCAAGGACGTAGCTAATTCAGCTATTTGCCTGCGACATACACATCATAATAAATTATTATATTTCTATTGAAAATTTTAATTTCTCAGGTTGCATCGTATCTGATTTCAATCTCATGAAACTTCTGTTTAAAATGACATTTTATTAGGAGACTGTCAAGTAGTTTGTAGCCGAGGCTACATAACGAGATGGCGATGATATTGAGTGGAAAGGTTACATCAAAGCAAAAGCCAAATGGCGCTGTGCGGACAGGTCGACGCGGTACAAACGCTGTCTCATACTATACAAAATCTAACTCACGCTAGCGAAGATTCTACGTACGCTCAATATATATAGATCTCCCGACAAATAACTGTCGGCGTGTAGCAGGCACCCCGAGCATCTCCACTAGGCCTGGACTGAAGGTCTTCCTTAGTGGTGGTTGAGCATATCGACCTACACTTTCATTCCTCGCCAAACACTTACCATCTCGGCGTTCATTTCTACATTTATTAGCAAGGGTTGCAACTGGTCATTAAATTCAAAAGAATGTATAAAAGAACTCCGATGAACATTAAAGTGTAATTAATTAAAATATGCTAATAGGAAGAAGACCGCGTTCCACTGAAAGAATACAAGGGAACAACTTTGGTACAACTCCTCGTAATGGTGGGGAATTAAAAACTTATTAAGTGAATTAAGGAAGATTACTCCCTAGTTTTAAGGAAGCAAGAGCGCCGGATAAAGGAGCAGCTGTGGAAAATAACTTGGTAAACTTTTCCGCTTATCTTGAGAGGGTCGAATGATGATGTATGTTAAAGTGCAATGGTTGTTTCCAACTGACTTCGAAAAAAGGATGAGGTTGTCAATTCTAATGTATTTTTTATTTTATGTTTGTTACCTCAGACCTTTGGACTGGTTGAACCGATTTTGATGATTCTTATTTTATTTGAAAGCAGCTGTTCTTCCAGTGATCTCATTTCAATTCGGTCTGTCTGTTCTTCGTTTTTCATGTTTTTAGAATTCATAACTTGTTTAAAAACAACTGTTATAGGGTCATTGTCACTATCTGCAATAAGAAATATTTTCAGCATATTATGTATATCTTTTTAGAACTATTACTCCTACAACAAAATAAGAACAAGAAAACATGTAGCTTTTGATTTGTACTTACCAGTTTTAACCAATTTTTCTAATCGCAAAAATATTTCGCTGATTTGTGCCATATTTTAAGTTTAACAGTTTTAGTAGATTCTAAATTATTGTGAAGTATAATGTAAATTTTGAAGAATTATCGAACGCCTGGCATGGAATAATATAAACTGAAAGAAAAGAGCCACAAGGCACCAAACTTTATACAATTCTCTCAGACTTCAGTTATTTACTTATTTCTGATAAATTGATAATTGTTTGACATTGACATGAACTGGATAAACCATATACTCTTTGGTCTATTGGAAACTCAGAGTACTGTTAAGTTTGAAGTTGCTAGCTGTAAAATAAAAATAGCTTGATTGTAACGCCGGAGCCAAATATATATTCATTTCAATAATCATGTCGTGTGGCCGAGGACTTAGAGCAACTGTACAAAGTTTTGTAGTACTTTGTGGACTTCAAGGTCAAAAATGTACAAAGATTTCATAAAATACTTATTAATTATAAAGTAAAAGTTTATTAATATATATGATTTTTTTCCTTTGCACAATGATGCCTGCCGATGAATAGTGAACTCAGGAGTGTCATCACTGTCACTTTAACGTATCATGATGACATTGACAATCAGATAGTTTCACAATTTACATTACCGACGGTTTTATGACAAAAGATACATTTTTTTAACCGGTGGGAACATTAAATACAATTTCGCATTCGCATCAGCATTTCTTTTATTATAAGAGCATCACAACGTATTCAAGATGTTGATCAAAGTTAAGGTATGGTGAGAAAGGAATTCTATCACGCATGCGCGTTCACATTTTTTTCAAAATTCAAAAATATGTTTTTAATAAGCGGCCTGATATATCCACAGTCGTTTTCGAAGTTATGGAAGGCGGTTTCAAATCGCCTGCATGAATTTAGTGCTAGTGTTTAATATTGAGGTTGTTTATTTTTTGTGCGGGATCCTAATTATTTCCTGTAACATCAGTTATCTACCAGTAAAATTCCCGTACGATTTTGCCTGGCCGTTTCGGAGATTCCCCGGAACAAACAGACAGGCAGACAAAAATGTTTTAAATTGGGTTTTTGTGACAGATATCGTTTATAGTGAAAAATAAATAATTTCGTGTAACAAACCCTTCAATTTTATTTATATGTGTAGATAATTTATTACATTGCTCTGCTGGTTGGTAGTTTTACCGGTGCTCATTCGGGTACAGCTTTTGGCCAGCCATAAATTTGATATCACAGCGAATATGTTAATAAACGTATTTTACTTGAGTCTGTGAACAATATTCATAGCTATCTTTAATAGATGAATTAATATGATATGCGTACAAATCCTGAGGTCGAGCATTGGAATAATTCTGCGTTCTCTTGGCGATTATATCTAGCGTGTCATGTTAAATGTCTCATTGCGACGCTTTTCGCAATTGTATGCTAATGTTTAGATTGTCGTATATTTATACGATCTATGGAAGTCTACGCTAAGTAGTACTACATTAATAAATTGTATCAGATCTATATATTAAGCAGTATTAGGTAGTTTCTATGTTCACATTTTACCTCTTTCTCATATAAAATCGGTGTGAAGTCTTTTTTCATGTTACAAGGAGCAAACGAGCTGGCAGCTAACTAATGACGTCCATGGACGACCAGGAGGAAAGCAGACGCGTTGCCGGCCTTTAATGAGAGATTAGGTCACCAGGAAGTCTCACAAACCAAACGAAACGCGACAACAACACCACCATGGACGGGGCATATATCGATGCACTGCGGAGAATGTTATGGGAATTGATTTGTATGATGTAGAAGTAATTGTACAGTGTAAGTTTTTAGCGGCTTTAATTACTAATAGTTTTATATTTTTGCTCATAGAATATAAAATTGATCCTCTTAAAAACTTTATTGACTATAATGAGATGTTTTCTTCACTAAAAGTAGAAAGCTAAAATTCAGATGAAATAATAACAGATTTACATTAAAAATCAGTCTCAATTTTTTAATAGCAGTTTCGTTTATACATTTAAACGAATAAAAAATGCGTAGCACATGTAACTGTAAATTATATTGAAACTTCATTAAAGAATACATATATGCCATGCGATGAATAAATTATCCATGACAGTGTTAGAAATTAAAAGATATTTATATTGTACAATTTTCGTTTATAGATTCGCCTGAATTTAATATATCTGATGCGAATAACGTAGAAGAACCTAAACTATTAGCAGTTGGGGAAAAAATACAATTAACTTGCAATGTAACTGGAATTCCTCCGCCTATAGTTACCTGGTCAAAAAATGACTTGCCCGTTGCTTATTCTGGGAATGTGTACGTAATTTATGTTTACATATTTTATCGTAGATTTGAAAATAAAATTTTTAAATTCTTCTAGCCTTTGATTAGTAAGAAGATTTTGAAGAAGGAAATTGTGTTTAGTAATTATAATTAAGTTTATTGAATAACGAATTGTTCATATCATTTGTTTATTCCATCAACTATATCGATTAATAACAATGCAGAGCTCAATAGTGTACCTTGAGGTATCCTCAAGCGGTTGTGTAGTTCCAAACTGATCCTTTTTTATTACTTAATAGCCATTTTTACTTGGTATTATTCCCAAATTCTCTATTATATACCGATTAACACTTATATTTTTAATTTTGTTTATTGCATATGCCTTATATAGGGTATTAGCATACTTAAGCCAAGTGATGTGAGAAAGAGGTACTGGTACCCGGACGCGCCGGCCCAATTCGGCTACAAGCATGGCGCTACCTCTAATTTAATTCTTTCTTTGTTGCGTTTGTTATCGTCAGGAGAAGGTTAGCGCTTTTGACAATTACACTTGTTTAATGTAAACTTATGGCGTTCGACATAACATTGACGGATTGCGTGCTTCAAATATTTAAAAGAGAATGGTAAAAACACAAAACATCGTATCAAACAGATATTTCAGTTGAACTTATCTTGTGTGTAAATGAAAATGAGTTTCCAAAATATATGTCCGCGCATAGCTTCCGAACAACTGCACCAAAATTAACAATTTTTTTTATGTTTGTTATTGTTAGGACAAGTTGTGTATACTTAAAAAATTCTGTCTGTTATAGGTTATTTTCGAAAATATTCGAACCAGGGAAAAGGAATGGAAACGGGAACGGAAATGGGAACGTAATGGAATGGGAACGGGTACGGGATTAATATTACAGGATAATAGAATGTAGTAAATAGTAAATAACCCATCGTTCGGGCATGACAGCATCTGCCGGATCCGCTAGTCTCTTATATTTTATACCCATAAAAAACATAAATACACAGTTAATTAACAGATAAATAGCCTTTTAAAAAGTGTTGTTTGATTTTATTTATTGATTATATATAAAAACGACAAGGACTTATAAAAGTAGCTGTACTTTTATAATATGTTTTTAAATTATGAAATACAAATTGTGAAATACAATTCTGCGCTGCTGATAAATTATGCATTATAGTATTGCCCTCTTTGATTTGCTAACTACATATAACTTTTACACATATGTGGATAAAAATAAAATAAAGGATATATAAAAATCATCTACTCATAAATTAAACGTTGGTTATTTACTCAGTGTTTTATTAAACACTACACTGACTTAATACTCATAAACCAGTAAATCGACCACCTGTTACAACAATAGCTTATTCGCAAGGATATTGTAAATCGAGCCAATATAGTTAAGCTCGTACATACTGATCTTGAGTATTTTTCATTATGTAAACTAGCCATGCCTCGCGGTTTTACTCGCCGGTACAATAATCTAATTGGTTAACGCTCGGTTCCCGTTGGGCGCCCTCAGTTTTCTATACATAGAATCGCATAAACGCGTCGACACTTCATCTTCGGTTAGACTATTTTTTGGCGTATAGCTTCCCAGGATGGTAAGGTGGGTTTAAAGCTTGCTAAATAAAAGGCATTATATAAAAAACAGCTTCTAATCGGAATGCAATAATTACTAAAGATTTAACCTTCTTATTCGAATACGGATGTATTAATTAAATTAAAAAAAAAGCTCTTTAAATTGAAATGTGACCATACGGAAAGCACCAGCTTTTAAATAAAAATGACCAAAAGCGTGTCAAGACACGCTTATATAGAAGGGTTCCGTATCTGTTACGTTATAAACGTATTTGTAAAATAACTTCAAAATTTGTAGTCCGATTTCGTTCAGAATAATTTTCCTAATGAGTTTTTAGCATGTTCTATCAACTTGGAAAATTTCAAGTCTCTACGTCTAAAAGTTTGGAAAAACTAGGGGGGACCACGTTACGGGCAGACAGACAGACGAAAGGACGGGCAGAACGAAATTATAAGGGTTCCTTGTAGTACTAAGGGACCCTAAAAAAGGAGTCATCTTAATCGGTTTACCCAGTCGTAAATCCTAAAGTTACAAACAAAAAAAAAAGAAAAAAGAAACAATCGAATTGGCAAAAACTTTAAAATAGACCTTTTCCTTTTTTCGAAAACAAGGTATTTTAATAAATAAATACGTTTATTTATTTCTTTCCACAAATATACTACAATATATATAATAGTGCAGTTTGTACATGAGACCTAATTGTGTGTGGATTTTCACTAGAATACATGCGTTTTATACAAAACGAAAACAAATATCAGTCAAATGAAGAGCTTCCTTCTCTCTTTAGTATCTGTAAATAAACTATAGCGTGTGTGCCGAAAATAAATTTTTATTGTTAGCTTTCAACAGCTCGTTATGTTTATAGTTAAAAGTGTAAATAATAAACAACTCATCCTTATAACTTACTTCCTCACGCTTCTATTATAACCTTAGATTTTGCCCAGTAAAGAAGGCTACCATAAGTATGGATGCTTATTCCGACGAATTCTAACAGGAAAAGGTCGTCGGAATAAACTAACACCTGAGGCCCCAGCACGAACATTTCGAACCGTTCAAGTCGTAGATTCGACTTTAAGAATATTCGTGCTGGGCCCATATTGGTCCCTCCTTAGTGCCAACGGGGGTTGCATTAGCATTGATTAAAGGTTGTGACACGATAAAGACTTGTCTCCTGTGAGCTTAGCACAAATGTTTTCATCCTAAATGTTCTTACTAGGGCCTCTGTGGGCCTAGCACGAACATTTTGATTCCTAGTAAGTCGACGAGTCGACTTAACTTAGGATGAAAATGTTCGTACTAATGTTCGTACATGTTCGTACTGTAAGCCCACAGGAGGCAAGTCTTAATGGTGTCATGCTTTTAATCAATGCTTACGCACTAGCGTGACGCCTAAGAAGTGTCCGCTGTGGGCCTAGCAGGAATATATTCATCCTAAGTAAAGTCGAGTCGTCAATTTACGTAGGATGAAAATGTTCGTGCTAGGCCCACTATTTCCCAATGAGAGTGTTTACTCGTCCCAAAGAAAAAACTTATTAGGTGTGTAACTCAAATGGAACTGCTTTTTCCTAATTTATAACGTATTTACTAATCATGATAATAAAGGGATGCTGATACAAAGAAGATAAGTTACTTCAAAATTTTGATAAACAATATAATTGTTAAATTATTGTGAAAGAGCCCCTTAAAATAATACACATATCGTAAGTACATTGTGATCAGTGTGATTACGACGCGTGCATACACCTATTTGGTGAGTTATAATTACAGTAAATATTTAACAATATTATTTATTTTATTAGATTACGTCATATAGATTAATTTTATTAGGCTATTATACATATTGAAAAACTAAGAAATAATTAAACGTAGTTATTAGTATTAATATAAGAAATATAGTTTATGGATGTATAAACCAATCCTGGATCCGCAGCGTTAAGCGTTTAGGCTTATTGAGTTTGAACGCAAGTGCAACGCAAAATTAACCAGGCGTTCACGTAGTTTAATAGCAGGCGTCCACATATCCGCATCGTACGCCTCGTATCAAACGGATTTATTTTACATTGCGTCCACAGTATCAGCAGCGATCGGAATGCTGACGACACTCTATAGAGATTTGCATTCCGAATGACGTCATCGGCACGTGTAGCAGCATCGGCATTGCCGACGGGTACATTCGTGCGATTTGTCCTATGCCGATAAGTGGATACACTTCTATGGCTTTCAATACAAAGAATACTATGATCCCTTTGATACTTTGCGTCCGTTCCGTACGATGCGGACATGTGGACGCCTTCCTTAAATCATCTGCCATAAATGTTATAGGTCAGTGATGATGTTAATGAAATATCGTACAGTGTAAAATAGTCTGCAGCCGTGAAAAGGCGAGAAAACTTGTCGATTATTATAGCGTTCAATTTATGAAACCCAATTTTAGATTTATTGCGGTACTAAAATAAAACCGACCAAGTGCGAGTTGGCGTCCTTTTTTGTGGTTGTGTTCCATATAAGTAAACATAACAATTTATATAAAAATAAAGACTATCTTAAAGATATGTGAATAATGCAAGTCAATATATATGTATATGTAGCTTCTTAATAATCACATATATTAATACGTGAAGCGAAAACTTTAAATACCATTTCACGAAATTTGCTCAGACGGTCGTTCAGAATAATTTTCCTAATGAGTTTTTAGCATGTTCTATCAACATGGAAAATTTCAAGTCTCTACGTCTAATATGTAGTTTGGAAATGCTAGGGCGGGGCTACCTTATAGACAAACAGACGGACGGACAGAGCTAAATTGTGAGGGTTCCTTGTAGTACTAAAAAAACACATACCTAAAGGAAAATCTACTCAAAGTAACTGATTTCCAGTAGATCTCGTTTAGTGGTCCACATCTACGAATTAGTAGTTAACTATATGTGAACAATATACATATATATCATCACTATTTTCAGCCTTTGATAACCCACAGGCTCCCTTTGCTTCTACCACTCTCCCCTATCCCTCGCCAATTTCTTTCAGCCACCTTCTGCCACTCTCCTCACATCATCCGCCCATAGAGCCTTGGGACGATCAGTGTTTCTCCAACCCAATCTATAAAAAAAAGTATTTGGTTTTGTTTGCCATTTTTTAGCCGTTTAAAAAGATCATGCGCTATCACATAATATTGCTTCCTATTACGTATTTTATTCATAAAGAATGTATAGACGAAATAATATTCCCTTAAGGTGGAGCGCCACTTCTGTTTAATTACCAAAAAATATACAGATACTATAGTACAATAAAATAGTATACTATCGCTTTACAATCAACTGTCCGTAAACATACGTGTCTGTGCGTCACGTTACGTTACGTTATGTTACGCTAACGACCGGCCGTAGGTTTCGGTCTCGGGACTTCGCACCGTGACGCGTCAGTACTGTTTTTGTTGATTACAGACTTATTAGAGCATTCATATATGATAATGGGTGATAGCGATCGTAGATTGTTATTTTAAAGAATATGTTTTTTTCTTTTGATGAGATATGTGCCAGCTATCGCTATATATTATATTTATATAGAAATAGAATAAGAAAGAAACTCTAGGAGTATTTAAAAAAAAATTATGTACTAGCCGTTATCCGCGACTTTGTTCGCATAAAATTGAGTGATATATTTAGGGGATCCGTACCTCAAATAGTTCCCATACTAGTACATTCGCTATGGGAATCGAAACCTATATTGAATCATGGAATCATGGAATTTAGATAGAAGCAATATTTTGAAGTACAAACTGGTATGGGAAAAATTGAAGTGATTTTGTCAAATTTAAAGTCTTATGATAAGTTCAAATCTTAAAATAACTTGATAAAGTATTACGTGGCACGAAAGCCTTAGTGTGAGTCAGTAATTATATATAACTTATAGCTTTCTTGCATAAATGGGCTTTCACTGAAAGAATTTTTCAAATTCGACCAGTAATTCCTGAGATTAACGCGTTCAAGCAAACAAATAAACTCTTCAGCTTTATATATTAGTTTTAGATTAGGTTTTAATAGATAAAGGACTTTTTGATTACCCTACGTACAAACTGTCAACTCCTATTTCATCCCCTTTGGGGTAGAATTTGTATAAACGCCGAAACATATGTATACTTACTTATTTTTAAGCACTAACCCTAAAACACAGTTTTATGTTTCTACCTTCAAAAATGACGGACTTGCTAAATATAATTTGATAGAAAAAAACTATTTATTCATAGATATGAATATTTTTTTTTATCATAACTAATATATGCGTCTGTAACTATAGAGCCGCAGGTTGCTGCCTGCTCGTTTGCCAAAAAACGTAATCTGATCCCCAGTGTACATCTAGTTTTACATGTAATTAACGAACATCGTCATAATTAATTACCATTGATAATTGAATTGTCAATGTAATTAATTGATCGGAAATAAATATAAAATTTCATTTTATCCTCAAGTGATACAAATCTGCGGTAAGATTGCATGCAACATAATATATTTTTAGCGATAAAGTATACTTATGATTTATATATTAATATGTGAAGAAAAAACTTGGTACCACTATACGAATATTGCGCGGATGTAGGAGTACAAATTTTGACACAAATATCTATACTACTATATATAAAGCTGAAGAGTTTGTTTACTTGAACGCGCTAATCTCAGGAACTACTGGTCAGATTTGAAAAAATCTTTAAATGTTAGAAAGACCATTTATCGAGGAAGGCTGTATATCATCACACTAAAATTGAATTGAATGTAAAAAAATTGAATGTATATTTTTTAACGAATTTTACGCGGATGAGGTCGCGGTCACAGCTGGGAGTTTATATAGAGGACGGTGTGCGAATGCTGATATTTTTATGAAATATGCCTTATAAACATATTATATTATTAAAATAAAATCCCACGCACACCAATATGATAAGTTAACATACACATGTATACATTTTACTATAAGTTTGTATCAAAACGTAAACATTACAACCATGACAAATAACTATCTACTTTGTTCAATAGATATTGTTATACTTTAATTAGAGATATTTTAATAAGAGGTAGCGCCATGCTTGTAGCCGAATTGGGCCGGCGCGTCCGGGTACCAGTGCCGGAACACAAAGCATGCTGTCCATCTCAGGACCTCTGCATGGCAGTAACAGACGGCCCATGTCAGTCACAGCCAAAATAAGCATATGGTACGAAAATCTAAAGCTCCTGGCCGAATTTAGAACAACCGGCGATTTCTAGTATTAAGAATTATATCTTACGAAGGGGGCAAACGTGCAGGCGTTTGACCTGAGTAACTCTCGACGCTTATGTACAACTGCCACAGCAGATGCGTTGCTGGCTTTTAGAGAATGTGTATGTTCTATTATTGAAATTGTCTCGGTTTGGAAACAACGAAGTTGGCAACTGGTTCCATAGGGAAGCTGTTCGAGGTTAGAAACAAAAGACACTCATCTTACTGTCAGTCCGTCCTTTCTTGCTTGGGCTACCCAGGATGAGACGCGGATCTAACCTTCAAATAAAATGGCCAAGAGCGTGTCTGAACGTGCTTATATAGAAGGGTTTCATATCTGAAAGGTATTTGTTGAATAACTTCAAAAGTTGCTGTCCGATTTCGCTCAAAATAATTTTTCTAGTGAGTTTTTAGCATGCCCTATTAACATGGAAAATTTGAAGTCACTAAATTTGATGCTTTTGATTTTCTTCTTCCTACTACCGTTATCACAGACCAATACCAGGGTCCGCTTAGTTTCGAGAGGATGGGGCTGTGGAGTAAGTTAAGGTGTCCAATTGCCACCTAACGTCGTCCTTGGAACCCCCACAATCTCCGCAACCTCACGACTAATATCACAAAGTGACATTAATCGGGTCTCACTGTTTTTACATGCCTTCCGAAAACTCTAAGGGCGGATATCAAATATAAACTAGAGCTAGAATGGGTTATCCATCTATTACCTGGTCGCAGCAAGAGCTATGTAACATAGCGACCACTGATTAAGGCACGACCTCCTCACGAACTTGCTTTTCTTCGATATAGTGCATTCCTGCAAAGGATATACCTATAAAATATACATAACTTTGATTCATTGTTTTTTGTATGTGACGTATTGGACATAATATTGGATATTATCTGACATCCGATCTCAAGAGACCGTGAAATCGTAACTTCACATATCGATGGTCCCTATTAACAATGTCATTTTGCAATGATAGTTTTTTGCAATGATAGCAAAATTGAATATTCACAGCCTTGTCATTTATTTTTTATAGTCAAAATTAACTTTGAACTGTTCTACTGAAAAGTTGCCTTTTTGCAGAACCGACATTGTTAATAGGGACCATCGATATGGGCATGCCCATCGTGCCCACCACAGAGGATCCGCGCCTGTCGAAGATCAACGACAGAAGGATGATATCGATAGATTTAAATCGATTCAGCAATCCCTATCGAGTTGATTTATTCGGTATTGGGACGTGTCTAGTTTATCGACTAAATTGTTTGGGTATTTACGCTAATGTACGAATTCGTTTATCATTGTCAATCAAATTTAAAAAAATGCTAGTTCTTAAGATAAATTAATACAATTTTTTCATGTTTTATCTTTAAATTGATGGATTAATGTTGTTTCTCTAATCTGGTTGCATAATTTTACTCATCTATGTGTCTATTGTGAGTTATAAATTCATTTTTTTTCTACTAAGGGCCTAGGCTCTTGTCAGAAGCCTTCTTTAGGTCTTCTTGAAGCAGTCTCGGTTTACCGAGAATTTTGATCTTGAATGTTGCCCCTTCCGCAGCTTCGTGCAGTCCAGTTTAAAGTAAGATGGCGTTTGAGATTCCTCCCTGCAACCGGTTCGATTCCCGCTTCGAGTCTGGGAGTATTATATGTCTATTGTTAGCAGAAAACTCATCAAAGAGGATGTATCCAAAGAGTAGACGCGAAAGTGGCGCCGACTAGCGAGGTCTACGGGCGCTGAATATTCGGCAGTTGTTTACTTTGTGCTTCTTAGGACTGAAGTTCACACTATTATAATTTTTTCCTGTTTTCATTTGTTTTGTTTTGTTGATTAGAATTGTCCAAAATCCCAATATAATTTGATTTTCTGTTGTTTTTATAGTTTGCTAATAATATATTTATATATTTCTAAAAAGTAAATAAAATATATTTGTGTATAACAGGCGTCTGTTACCTATAACACAAGCATTTTCAGTTAGTATAGTTCAGGTAGCAACTTGTCTACCTTATGAACGGACGTCCGTGTGTCATAGTCCCGTATCTATTTACTTATTTATAAGATAGCTGCTCCAAAATTGAGTTGTAACGTCCCGAACAGACATACGTTGCAAGTTAAATAAAAGCTTTTAATACAAATTACTGACGTGACTCGCAAATATTTAGAAATTTCTGGACAGAAGAAGATGTACCTCACCACAGATAAACAGCAAAATTGATAACAAATAGATTAAAAGATTATTTTAAGACAGTTCTGTCATCTCCTAATACTCGGTATCAAATTGTATTACTCTCTGTATATTAATAACATACGTACACTTACATTTCAATGGTTCCCAAAGTGGAAAAGCAATAGGTACTTAAAGTAAAGATTCTATTTAAAACTTGATACAACTTCTTTAAAAAATGAAAGGGGGTTCTCAATTCGAGTGTATGTCTTTTTTGAGTGTGATTACTCCGCCATTTATGTACCGATTTTGATGAATCTTTTTTTGTTTGGTAGACCATATTTCAGAGGTGGTTCCATAAAAAATTTATCAAAATCGGTCAAGTGATTTTTGAGCAAACAACAATTTTCTAAAAATTGATATACATGTACATCGATGATGTTTTCGTTTATTCCGAAACCTCAGAGCGATTAGTAGGCCTACTCATATCATATATAGACGAAATAAATCCACTCCAAGATTAAAAATAAATTATTTTTAAATAAAAATAAAACCGCCTTCAAAAAACACCAAGGAACTAAAAAGCAAAAATTATTTGTACTTTTATACGATTTAGTCCTCACATGATCATGTGTTGAAGTCGGTACCATCTGCGTCGGTTTAGCGGGGAACCTTTTCGGCATAATACCGACTTCAACGCATGAGCAGGGGTCTACTAAATGGTACGAAAGTACTAATTATTTTTTGCTTTTTAGTTCCTTGGTGTTTTTTAAAAGCGGTTTTCTTTTTATTTAAAAACACTTTGTTTTTGATGAAACTTTCACTGGCAGATAGCTGATTTCACCAGGAATAAGGTTTGCTACTTCGATTTAATCTAAATAATTAGGGTTCTGCACAAAAAAAATAACAAAATCGCAAATTTTTTTTACATTATCCCTTTCTAATTTTCTTAAATTATCCGTCCTGCAATAAACATCATGATAAATTAGTACAGGAGCTTCATAGCTCCAAGATAATATCGGAGGGATAAAGCTCAATTTTTGACATTAGATTTGCAACAAAATACGTAATATTTGCCTCGCTAGTATCTGTAGAAGTATACTCCTAGTAATGTAGAGTTAGTTTATATAAATCGGGTTTCCCAATATATTACTGACGGCGGCGGCGCCTCTAGATGTAAGACTAAGAGTCGCTCGTAAATCGATGTGTTATTTATATGATAAGAGAAAAACAAGTAGGCTGTTCACCTAAGTTGCGTATATTGTACATTATTATCGAAAAAAGTTGTGCGGTTTACGAACGATTATGTCTATGTGGTGTAGTGCTAACGAAATTCCACGTCATATCATGCCCTATGTGCCGTAACATCTGCACAGAGGACGATATTTAATGGCTGCAACGGACAGAGCAAATAAAGTGGTCACTTTCTGAGCTGCTACCATATAACAACTAATTTTATGAAGTTTGTGATTCAAACGATAAGAAAAAGACGGAAAAATGTGATGGTACTAAATATGATTTCAAAAAATGGCTATAACTGTGTTCGTAGGTTAGTTATTTACGATTCACGTTCAATATATACCTGTTCTCCATCTGTCCCTGCATCTATACTTACAAATAAAAGAAACGAAGTTTCAGTTTCTGATGTTGGATGTTAAAATTATGATACTAAATGCTTATATGTAATCTTGTATATGATATTTATTGCAAAAAAGAATTCGTTGTTCCATCTAACTCTCTGTTTGTTTCTTACGGGTAATTTTAAGATTAACCGTCGTTACGGGTAATTACAATATTAAATCGCCAACGGCTGAACTGTCAGTCAGTTGGTCCAGCTGAAAACGGGCTGTTTTGACAAAATCCTCCTCATCCTCCAATAAGATGATCTATTAAAACTAGGTAAAGTAATGAATCTTGTCCTTTGTTATAACGAATTTTAAAAATTGCATTTAATATCCATTTTTATTTTAAGAAATAGTTAAGAGTTATATTGAAATATCTCAAGTAAATGGATGTCCACAAATGTCGCACCGTGGGATTTTGTAGGAATTCCTTGGCTGACGCAACATATTAGTGGAAACAGTTGCCAGTTGTGTAGTCTCCGAACAGATTTTGAAGAAAAAAGCTTATTTACATATCTACATAATAGCTACATGACAAGATGGCAATGATGTCGAGTGGAACGGAAAAAGGTTACACCAAAGCAAAACTAGACGGCGCTGTGCGGAGGACGACGACCGCATTACAAACACTGAAAATTACCATACAAAGTAACTCGCGCTAGCGAAATTTATACTTACGATTACTACATCTTCCTTTGCGGTGGTTGAGCATTCCTCCCACCTTCGCTTCGACCTTTCATTCCTCGCCGAAACCTTTCCACCTTGGTGTGCCTTTCCACAGTATAGATTATCAATGCAGAAATATAAATGGCGTCAGCGTAATGCAAATGTAAAATACAGTATTTGCAGGGAAAATACAAAAACTTTACGGTCCGTTCAACAAAATGGGTAACCAGTACAAATAGCTCTTTGGTTTCCAATCAAGAAAATTAAAAGCCATTTTCTTGAATGTTGCCAGTTGCCGTTACTTATTCATTTTATTTCAAAAAGTACTAAAATGTAATGCATTTTTACAAAACTTAGCAAATCGTTTTATACTTCACTAGCTGTTTTCCACGAGTGTATTTAGGGTTCAAGATAATCGGGCAAGGAGAATAATAAAGACCATAGATACATTAAAAAAATAAGTGGATACTGCTGGTTCAACCAAACCAGTAGTATCCACTAATAATACGTAAATAATATTAAATATTTATTATAATTAACCAAATTAGTGCATGCACGCGTCGTACTCACACTGATCGTAATGTACTTAGACAGTTGTTACCAAGTCGACGGTCGTAACACAACTGCCCTGTTTACTTGCGTGTCTCTGTATTTATACTCTTATGAAACAACTACCCTCATTTATGTTCAAATTGACTCTACATTTTAGATATAAAACGTTTGTATGGGAAAAAGAAAAGGGCTGTTTTTAGGGGTTTCCCGAAAATTATTCGATTTTGTCTCGCCGTAAAAACCACCCTTGGACTTCAACGAACATTTAAAAAAAAGAATTGGTTAAATTGGTCCAGGCGTTGTTGAGTTATGCGCTTTCCAACATATTTTGCGATTCATTTTATATATATAGATTAAGTTAATATTAATTAGTTACACTCTTACCACAAACGTTCCCATTTGTGGTAAAAACCATAAACATTACCGTTTGTGTTAAAAAAAAAAAAAACTATAGGTTATAATTAAAAAGAAAAACACGCTACCGTTTTTAAATGAAACCCTCTAGGTTCTAATTAAAAGGAAAATACATGTTTTTGTAGACCTACAAATCTATCGCTAGAGTAATTATGTACACAATAAAATATATGACCTTTAATGTCAACACACCACTAATGATAAGCACACATACCCTGTTATTTTTGATAAAATCGTCAATTAGTTCTTGGTAAATTACAATCCAGTTTTACGTTCAATTCGTAGAAATTGTAACTTGACGTGTTGAATAAAGAAATGTATACAGGATTTTTGTAAATACGTTACAAAGCTTTAACGGTCTCGAAAGTTTTATTAAATAGTTTCATAAGTTAATATGACAAATTATACAAACACATGACAAATTAAACATATGACAAATTAAATGAAATTGTTAATGATGAAGTTATTTAGTTTAATCTTCCTTAAATAATACCAAATTTATAGTTCGTCTAGCCTATTTGTTGTGTCACGTGGCATTCATCTTATACAAGCGCAGCAGAACAACTTAAAGATGGTTACATTGATAGATTGTTTTTATGTTACAAGAGACAATCGAGCAGGCATCTAAGTGCCTACTGACGCCCATGGACATCTGCACGACCAGGAGGCAAGCAAAAGCTAGGTATAATATAGGCAGCCGCAATCGATACCGTAATTAAGTTGTCAATAACAATGACAGAGAACAATTAGCTTGATTTCCTCCAACAAACAGAAATCATGAGCTATAGAATTCTCGTAGTGTTGTGTTCCTGGCAGGTAATAGATATATTTAGCATAAAGAAGCTTATTAAAAAAATGTAGACAATCCTAAAGCAATTCAAACATTTGATCAAAATGAAAAATCACTCCGTTAACTCATGCCAGAAATATCATAAAAATGTGAGTTTACATTATGTCCAGACGATTTTTGATCTAAACTTTATAAAAGAATCATGGAGTTAACATGTGCCAGAAATATCATGAAAATGTGAGTTCATATTTCTGGTAGTTGAGTTTTGATCTAAATTGAATACAAAAATCACGGAGTTAACTTATGCTACAAATATATAGTGAAAATGTGAGTTTACATTTCGGCTAGCCGAGTTTTGATATAAATTAAAAACACAAGGAGTTAACTTATGCCAGAAATATCACGAAAATGTGAGTTTATATTTCTGGTAGGTGAGTTAAGATCACAATTTAATAAACAAAATCACGGAGCTAACTTATGCCAGAAATATCATGAAAATGTGAGTTTACATTTCGGTTAGGCGAGTTATGCTCTTACACGTTACCTAACCTTCGTCGGACGTAGATAATCTAGTTAGTTAGATCTGAAGGCAGCCGTCGACTCCGAGTTGAGATGCCAGAGGTTAATTAAAAATAGTACCTTTAATATTGTGCTCAAGATTGAGTTAGATTAAAACACATCCGATTTATGCAACTGTATCTGACGGTACGGAGTTATCCAATTATAATAAACGCTGTTTTGTACGGGATCGGCGACTATTGAACACATACATATACTAGTACAAGAGTTATAAATTAAACAAGTAGTTCGTTGAATTTTGTCTTTAATAGGCCCAAGGCCTTAACCGAATATTAGCAGCAAATTTAAGAATACTTAATCGCTATTGAAAATATAAACTTTTTTCTTGAGGTACTAGTACCTCTCTCTCGTGTAAGATTCGCGAGAAGTGGCGGCGATGCTGGCACATCAAGTGATGGTATTGGTGTCGCATTTCGTTCGGTGTGTGGCAGTTCCCAGTAGTCTAAACCCTTCTTTAAAGGGTGTTAACGCATCTGCGAGCCTTTTGGTAGTGCAGATATCCACGGGCGTTGATAGTAACTTAGGTTAACCGCCTGCCAGTTTGCCCCTTGTAATATAAACAAATCATTTCTTACCAATGCACCTGTCCTTCTGCCTTCAGCCTTCTGGTTGCAGTTGTCCACGAGCAGAACTGCCTACCTTTTTATCCAATATACATAAAAGGCAATCGCCTCATTTTAAATTGAAGTTAACCACAGGTAAGAAGATTCACTAAGACAATCTAATTATACGAAGCACCTTCACTTTCTCCGTGCCAGTAATACGCGATTCAACGCGTATAATGTGTTTTACCTCTGTTTACTTTCCAAATATTTTATCATCTCTTTAATTATGATATCGAAATCATCGTTCACTTAAAACATTACGCTTCAAAACCTGAGATTCATTTTTATATATCTACTAAGATTAATCTATAGTAATATATATAGCTGAAGAGTTAGTTTGTTTCTTTGCTTGAACGCGCTAATCTCAGGAACTACTATTCAGATTTGAAAAATTCCTTCAGTGTTAGATAGCCTATTTATCGAGGAAGGCTATATATCATCATGCTAAAATTGGATCTATTTATGTTTCGTTATTTTACGCGTACAAAGTCGCGGACAGCTAGTATACTTATAATCAATACTCTTAACGGTACGAATACGATGGAATGTTGGAATCCACAAGGTACCAAGGTATCCGTTCAAATCCATACGCAGTCGCACGCACTCCTATATCGCATGAACTGTTAAGATCTAAGATGGAAACCGGCTTGACTCTCGATTTCATATTTGAACCTTCTTTAACGAAATCGATGTGCTTTTTATTTAAATAAAATAAGAAAAAGGTCGTAATTTCTTTAAAAATAACGCTTGTAGATAAAGTTTTCGCTTGATGATGCTTTGGTTTAGAAACGTGCGCAGATGCCCACAACAGAAAATCAGTGCAGTGGTGTGCTTTGTGGCTGTATCGGTGATGTAGAATTCGGATTACAGTGGTTTTCGAGATTTCGTGTTAGGTGACCTATTGCTTTTATATAAAGCTTAGTAATTTAGTTTTAAATGTATTAATATCAGCGTGAAGGGGCGGCAATGCTGTCACGTCAAGTGATGGTATTGTTGTCGCGTTTCGTTCGGTCTGTGAAAGTTCCCGGTGGCCTTAACTCCTCTTCAAAGGCCGGCAACTCATCCGTGAGCCTTCTGGTGGTGCAGATGTCCACGGTCATTTATGTGATGATGCGCATGCTCATTTGCTCCTTGTAATATAAAAATAAATAGGTATATTTTAAAATTATTACGTTGTGACAGGATTTTATGAATGACATTTCATTCACGTCTGAAATACTTTTAGCGTGTATGGCATGGAGCCAAATATAATGTAACTTTTCCCGTCATAATATATATTTATGTGGAGCACATAATAGACTTGAAAATGGCCAACCACTTAACGAGATTTGCCCACAAACCTTATTGCATACAACGACATACGCTGTTATAATCACAGAAAAATAAAATTTGACAATTAATCTATATAAAAAATATTTCAGTGTTAGATAGCCCATTTATCGAGGAAAGCTACTTAGCATCACGCTAAAATTGTATCTCTTTTACCAAATTTTACGCGGTAGAAGTGGCGGCCAATCTATAGATATTTCAAGTTAAGAACGAACATAAGTCTGTTGACGTGATTTTTGACATCCTGGTCGAAGTGCATACACAACATTTTTGACAGATATTATTTATACTTTAGAATAATAATATATTTACTTTTAATACCGTTTTAGAATCAGCAATGCACAGAAAACCCGACTGTGGTTTATGTTGCAGTGAGTAAGTTTTATAAGTAAAATTGTCTATAAATAAAAAATTTAATGAATAAAAAATAATAATAACTTCTGTTTCGTTGGTTTTTTATCAGGCTCAGACAATTACGAAGTTATTACCTATTTATTTTAAATAGATCTATAAAATATTTTTTTATAGATATAGTAAGTACAAGGTACGAGTAGGTACCTACTACATTTTAACTTAATAGCTAATAAGCAATTTAATTCTAACTTATGCTAACTTGAGGACTCTACGAAAGTATCTTATAACACACTCTTATTGTCTCTAATAACTTAAGGGAAAGACACTTTGTTCTTATGCCCATAAACGGACACTACATAATGTTTCACCTATTGTCACATTAGATCAGTAGGCTTTGTCCGTTTCCGCCTTCTCATTATATCCCTCGTATCAAGGAGCTGTATGGTCTCAACGTTCACATGATGGTGAAGTCTATATTTATGAGCTTCGACGTATTTTTACACTACTATAGTAACGAAGTCGATAAAATATGGTCACAAAACGTACACTGCATATGAAAAACAAAAGATTCTTCACATTCCAATACATTACCGAAAGAACGAACCTTCATTCGTCTGCTTAATTAGAATAATAATTTACAGATCAAGGAGAAAATCAGTTTCAATGAAAAATTTGTTTTTATGTCTGATTATAAATAATGATATAATAATGACATTCAATATGAATCGAAAATTCTGAAGTCAATATGAGTTATTTACCTCTTGTGCCAAAAGATCCGAATCTCTCTCGATTCACGGCCAACTTGTACTTCTTATCTGCTTTGTCGCTAGGAACTGGAAGCTTGGACGGATATTTTTCAGAACCACTCAGTGCAAGTGATGGTCGGAATGGCTGATGTGATTTTTATCGCAATTGCTGTAATATATATTAGTCTATAAAAAAGTAATAAGAAAAAAATAAATCATATATTGTTTGGAGCATTTCACTACTCACTAACCAAAGGAAATAGTAGTGTATGAGATATAATAGAAAACTAAGTACACTAGTAACTTTATTCGCCAAATTTGTTCAATATAAGTTTGTTTATCTTTGCTTCGCCTCCAAAAACTAATGTGCGATAAAGTGTATTTGAATAAAGTTTTGGGCCAAAAAAATGTTGATACAATAATTTATGACCAAGCATTAAAAATTGCAAGTAGGGTAGGCTACGGAATTAAAATAAACTTGTCACTTAACAATAGATTAAAAAAAGAACTAAAAGCATTTCATAACTGAAGGCCATAAATAAACATTGAGTCTTATTGGAGACGTTGGCTGTCACACCTTTACCTCGGAAAAGCTTTCATAAGACGACAGTCTGAAAATTCAAGGTGTAAATTTTTCTCTACCAATTCACTTTCTTTATATATATAATTCTACTACACGTGTGTATGTGTCACTGGACTCCTCCTAAACGAATGATATTTTGTGTATGCTTTTGGATGGTTTAGATTCACGAATCAGCCCGCCAGATGGCACCGCAGTCGGTATCTAGGTTATCTTTTTATCGATTTTTACGTTCGGGCAGGACAATGTTTGCCGGGTCTGTTAGTTATTTATGGCTAAATAAACATTCCACATTTTATTTTATAAGAAAAGAATACTAGTACTATCTATACTTTTAGGTATGCCCGCTATGACTAGCGGACCCGGCAGATATTGTCCTGCCTGAACGTTTGAGTTATTTACTATTTACTACATTTTATCATCCTATAATATTATTCCCGTTACCGCCCCCGTTCTTAACAAATTAATATGGTGGTTAAGTATTCTTAAATTTTGTGATTTTGGTTGTGTTATGGTTGTGTATTGTTCCCACCTCGAGTCTGGGTGTATTATTCATATGTACGTTTTTATATATTTCCAAAAAAAATATTTGCGTATAACAGGCGGCTGTTACCTATAACACAGACATTAAGTTGCCTACCTTTGGAACAGACGTCCGTGTGTCATGTAGTCCTATATATTTACATTTGTTTATAACGAATAAAACACCCTGTATCTCCAGGTGCCGCTGGCTGGTCGGGCGCGGCTGCGGGCACTCTGCGCGAGTGCTACTGGCCTTCCGCCTCCTCGCTCAGCGACACCGACGATGTGGAGGTCATTCTCGACTACAACGTAATTATGCTGCACTACTAATCATACTAATATACTGCAAACAAACACGTCTATAGATATACGTTTACATTAAAATTCCCATTCGCGTATTTGTCTTTAATGTTATATAATAATAATATATTTCTCTCTTGATTGTTTATCCAATCATGAAATAAGTAAATTTAAAATAATAATGTTCATTGAAATTCACTTATATTTTTTTTTCGTATAGATATATTGTAATTCAATATGGCTATACAATGAATGACATTGCTTTATGTATTTAGTAGACAGCTTACTGGTTCATTTAATATTATTAACAAACTCACTTAAACTCTCACTCACTCTCGCACTCGCTTAAACTTCACCTATCGTTGTATTACTTCATCGTTCAATCGGAAAAAATGCGTTCCGAATTACGCACGACTCCTTGTTTTTTATAATTTAGCCATTGGATGTAATCAGCCTATCGATCTCAATAGACCGTCAAAGTGTATATTAGCGTCGGGGGCGCCTCCGCAGGATACGCTGTTCGACATGCTGCTGAACAGCCCTTCTTATGAGGACCTCGTCGAACGCAAGGAGACTGAAGGCCTCCCTGAGTCGACCTAAACCTTGGGGGTCTCACGTCGTGAGTCTCGACGCCATAGGGGTGGATTGTACATGAAATGCTCTCATCCACCACCAAAGCATACTAGATGGCGCTGTACGGGTGACGACGACCGCAGTACAAACACTGAATATCTTCATACAAACCAACTCACGCTTGCGAAGTTTTTACTTACGATTACTATATTTGTAGACCTTCCGACGAACAGCTGTCGGCGAAGCGCGGCCGCCCCGGGCAACTTCAACTAGCCCGGATACAAAGATTTTCCTTTGCGGTGGTTGAGGATATCGTCTTACCACCTTACAAGGTATGGAAGGCCTTTAAGAAAGGTACACCAAGGTGGAAACTTTCCACCTTGATGTACCTTTCCACAATTTTATGGTGCGGGTTCAGTTAATGAACCATTCATTGAAAAATATATTTGCCTTTTTCTTGGAAAGTTTACCCAAATTTGATAGTAAAAAATGCATTACCTTCTTTGATACGGATTAATAAAAGAAATGAAAATGATTCTTCCACCATTCTGTAAGTCGGTTCAGAGTAAATAGCAATAACACAAGCGTCTTTCCAGATAAGCAATACGGCCCTGCGCTCGAGAAGCGGCGAGCGACCCACCAAAAGGATATTAATCCTTTGATTTTACCGCCTTTACGTTCATCTCCAGACGCTTTAGCGATACTAGTTATTGGGCACGAAGCTTGTTTGTATTGACGCCTTTTGTGCCTCTACTTGTTGTTTAATTAATACTATCAATATTAAACATGATATTAATATTATAAAATTAAAACTATCTTGAAATTTAATTTCAGGATATTAATCGGGTGTCCTTGCGCCTTTGAAGTATAAATAATAAGGTAAGGTGATATATCACCGTTTTTAACTTAATAGCAAATTGCGTGTTTTTCTAATAAGAATTCCTTGTTAGCAATAGCTATGACGATGGGATTGATTTCAATTGATTTGATCCTAGCATCTGACAGAGTTCTCATTTATTGGACTGAGCAATGCAGGCAAACGGACAATGGTCGATGGTCAAATATACTTTTTATATTACAAGGGGCCAAGGCCATCAGGAGGCTCGCAGATGCGTTGCCAGCCTTTATGAAGGGGTTTGGGCCGAACGGAACGAAACGCTATAACAATATCATTACTAGACGCGACAGCATTGCCGCTACTTCACGCCGATCTCATGCTCATGATCTCGATCTCATGCATCCTTTCGGTCTAGGAACTACTGGTTCCTAGACCGAAAGGACTCAGTAGTTCCTAGACCGAAAGGACTGCAAGCGTGGTGTTACCTCTACTGTTAAATTATGAATTTCCATATTCAAAGAAATTGAAAATTATATCTTTTTATACTAGTTTAAATCCTGTACGTTTTACACACATATTTATAAAATTAACTCCCAACAACTCTATATAATTATAATATTGAACTTGGCTCTCATTTAACATTTATATTTTTGGTAGAATATAGCATTAACTCTCAACAACTCTATATAACGATAATATTGAACTTGGCTCTTATTTCACATTTATGTTTTTATAGGGTATAGAATTAACTCCCTACAACTCAATGTATGTAATTATAATTTAGTACTTGGCTCCCCGATTATCACCACAAACTCCTTTATTTAGCCATCAGTGCGGTGAATAATAATCTCCTTTACTTGGGGTGACATGATGCTGTATCTGTATGTGTTGTTAAAATGTGTTCAATTTTGCAAGCCCCTCTAAACATATAAATCAACTTTGCCTCGAGCGGCCTATTAATATTTGCTACGTGTTCTGGTATAAGACAACTGGATGCGACTAAAGTTGCATTTTATAGAAATAATTACAAAACATATAATTTTCTTCATTAAACTTCGGAACTAGATTTAGTAACCCTATAAGAAGACGTCTGAAAAAATTACTCTAATAAGTATGCTTCTTAGAAGTAGTCAGCAAAGTAGGATTTTGGCAAGCGTATAAAATGTATCCTACTAATGTAATATTATAAACGTAAAGGTTTGTACACATGTTTGTATGGATGTATGTTTGATGCTCTTTCACGGAAAACTACTGAATGGATTGTAATAAAACCTTACAATAATATAGTTTATACATCAGAATAACTTATAGGCTATAAATTATAAAGATATTGTGTGAATTGTCCAAAATATAAAGATAAAATGTCAAGTTAGTAAAAGATAATTCTGCCATCTGCGAGCTATTCTGGCGTGCGCTGTAAAAACTGTTAGAGTTACACGTGTATAGTGTATGAAGGAAATGTTTACCTTACATAGTTCTACAAAAATGTCCGCGACAGTATAAATATCTATCTTTCATGTTTAAGCCATTAACGCCAAAATAGTGAATTATTATTGAATGGAAAAGGAAAGGAAACGGGAACGGGGAAAATGTTATAGGATAACGAAATGTAACCCAACGCTTGGGCAGGACGGCCGGGTCCGCTAGTATATTTTTTAAATGACAACCAATATGTAGGTACAATCAAATAGGATCAAATTTTTAACCTGATATAACCAAATCGTGAGTTATAAATTAACGCTTCCAGTAAAGATATAAAGTACTTGTATATCGGTATATAAACAATGCGTAACTGAGGAGCTATCTTAAGCTATTGATAGAAAATTTATTTGTATACTTAGTTTTATATTCTTAAGTATCAAATCTAACACTTCCAGTAAAGATATAGAGTACTCGTACTTCTGTATATAAGCAATGCGTGACTGAGTTAATCTTAAGCTATTTAAAGAATGTTTATTTGTAAACTTAGTTTTATTATTTTTGAGTAACAAATCTAAGCTTTTTTAGAGTCTATTCATGTTATAAAACCTGATATCATTTGGATTCGAGTCTGTCCTCCTGCTACAGAGCTGTCATGCCTTTAAATATTGTAGTTGCACAATGTATTGGGTTTAGTAGACGAGGTTGTAGCGTAATTAGTGGCCGGCATTTGAGCCGAAGCTTTGGTTAAGAAGTGCTTACTGCGGCCAGGTGACAGGGAAGTGACCCATTATAACAATGGTTTTCAAGTATCCAATCTCCTCCGTGTTTCAAAAGACACGTAAAACGGTGAGACACGATTTTTTTATAGGAAATTACAAAGTTTTCTTTATAATGTAACATAAAACAACCGATGCGGTTTATCTTTAATGTTACTATCTACATTTAATGTCAATGAGTTATATTAGACGTGAGATTGTAGAGGTTTTGATGACGTCAGACGTCAGTTGGTCATCATAACTCGCCCGACAGCCACATCCTCTGCATTTTAAGTCAACCAGGATTCGCAGTACCAGGGGTTCTAGACTGTGATCCCGCTATACAAAAGACGTGTATACAAATTTAAAAGATATTTTATTAGAGTAGACTTTTACGAGCCCTTTTCATCTATATATTAGGTTGTACTTTGTAGCATTGAAATTACGTATAACAAAAACTGTCTGTCCCCTACCACGCTTTCCCTTTCAGAATACATCCGCAACAATTGTAAGCCCAATGTCGTAACGTAGTGAAACCTACCTCTCGATAGAATCTTGCGATTTATGGATCGGCGACCTGTCTGAACTTGTTTACCATAAAATAATATTATGGCCGCTTATTCAGCACTTAATTTCCAAATAATTACTTCATAAATCGCATCGAACTCCGATCCCTTTTGTTCTACGTCCAATAAAGATAAAATTTAAGGGCCTAGAAATGTTCTTGAGAACCCCTGTATCTAGATCGAAGTTGGCAGTACAAAAGGGAATAATTTACGGCCATTTTGAATTCACATCTTGATTGTTTCTGTTTTGAAATAGGTATTTAGCGTGAAGTAGTGAGATTTTAAAGGGTTGAGTGTTGGAATTGAAAGCTTTAGTAGACGAGTTTCGAACAAAACTTATAACATATTTTTGTGAACTTTATTTTTGATATTACATCAAGAGGAATTATTAATATTACATCAAGAAGAACAAAAATTTAAAAGACACGTTGTGTCCACACAATTACTAAAGGACACAAAAAATATACTATTTGTACATTTTTATTGTGTTACGTTTTGGTTTGTTTTAAATTAAAAAAAAATTACGGCCTATCTTCACTTTTTTAAAAATCAAATCTCGGTGTGTTCTAAGTCGGAAATTATAAGTAAAGAATATAAAAAAAAGTTAAATGTAGGTGAAATAGAATTTTAAAAATTTTAAAGTAGTATTTATAACACATAAAATATTCTAAGGTTAATAGGTTATGAAAATAAAAGTAAAATGTTTTTTTAGAAATGTATTCTTCATTTTATTGTGCTTCTCATATTTATAAACAGGACGCGTCTGCCCAAAAAATGTTATATAATAGTGATTTGAAACTATACAATGCGAAAAAATATTACAATAGAAATAAATATCACTTAAATTACAGTCGATAATAGAAAACAAGAATAATTTTGATCTTTGAATATATTTATACAATATTTAGGATTTTTGATATTTAGTTAAAATATTATACAAATAACACAAAATATTCAAATTCATAGGAATTAGTTATCAAGAATGAGTCAAACTGCGGATTATTTTTAACACTAGTATTCATGTTTCCAATTGTAATTAATTACATTTTTTGGCTATGTTTAATAAACGTACAAACTTTACTTAAATAAAATATACGATTAAATAATAGTTCATTTCTACAATGTACAGTCAAAATACCAGTTAATATTAAGGATTATATATACTGATTAGTTTTTAATTCATCCCTAAAAGTATTTAGAGGAGATGATGATGTGATCTGCATGAAAAACTAAACTACTTTGCTTTAATCCGCGAATGAATGCGAGGAAAAATCGGTGTAATGCTGCAACCCGAAAGCTACACCACCGAATCCGCCACCAAAGCACAGCATATCATCCCGCTAAAATTGAGTCTATTTCTTTTACCTAATTTTACGCGGACAAAGTCGCGAGCATAGCTAGTAAAATGTTTTAAAAAATGTTTAAATTTAAAGGTGTTAAATGTTTAAATTAAAAATTGTATATACACTCTCGAATTCGACCAGTAGACAGAAACATCATTTTTTTACAATTACTAATAAATATTTTTTCTTTTCGAGTCGCCAGCAAATCAAATGCCCAAAAACTCGGCCCCGGGGACTACACCTTCCGCCGCTCGCGTCAAATCCTCTCACGTACTGATATAAGGGCAAGAGCACTAAGAAATAATAATTCAAATGTAATTAAACTAAATTAATTACTACAGTATATCTAAAATTTGATTAAAATGTCACTAAAATATTTCTAACAAAAACGACAAGATCGTTTTTGAATTACGTAGATTCACTCGTAAACCAAACAAGGCCTTAACATCGTTCCCTAACCCTAATCGATCAGGAGCTTTGAATTAAGGCATGAGCTTAATCGACTAACAATGTACGTCTTAGGTTGACGTTGTAGAGCCATAAAATTGTTATATCCAGAGACATAGTAATATAATAGACAGCGCAGTCAGCGCCTTCGATAATATTTTATTAATTTCTAGTCGTAGCTTAATCAGTGGTCAGCATTTGAGTCGATCACTAGGTTAAGCAGTTCTGATCGCGGCCGGATCATAGAGAGCTGACCCATTTTAACACTGATTTTCTACGGCCTCCTCCGTATTTTGGAAGGCACGTAAAACAGTGGGTTCCGATTAATGACACTTATACCGAAGCCAGATATAGCTCAAAGTGTTTGTAAATTTTTGTCCTTGAAGTCTGCAAAGTTTTACAAAACTTTGTGAAGACATAAAGGTCCAACTAATTAACTGCAATGCAAAAATTGTGTGTGTACATTTTATTGAAACTCCGTCTCAACAACTGCAAGCCAATGATTTATCTCGAAGAAGGTTGTGGAAATAATGCTCAAATTTCCAAGCATGTTTGAAATATATATATTTATATATACACGGTGTAAAAGACATCGTACCGGATACGCATCCCGTGGGTTCAGTATATGATTGTAGACTGTAGGTGAAATTTTTCGACGGCTTTTTCTTGAAATGTACAATTTTTTTTACATTTTTTTAACTGAATACTGTATAATATCATTATTGCTATCTGTCCCAATGCGATTTTATATCAGAAACAAATTTCTTCAATATTTTTACATGAAGCGGCAATGTAAATACAACTTAAAAGTACGTAACGGGGGTAGCGCACGCAGGTCGTTGACTTGTTTTGCGCGTCAACATTTTGTTGACGACTGTTTCCCAATGTTCGCGATACATTGCGCGCTCAAGAATGGGATGAGGATAGCAATATCTGGAGCCTCTCATCGAAACAAATGATTTTTGTGATTTTATCTAGGACATTAAATGTGGCCTAAAGAAGTTTTCAATGCCAAATAAAAATTAGTTACCTCTCCTCTTTGTGTGGCTGAGCCATGAACACCGCCAGCCATAGAACTAGCGGCGACAGGCTGAGCCAATAGGGGGCGCAGAAGGAGGCGCGTGCGGTCGAACGGGACGATATCGCTGTACAGGCCACCAAAAGAAGAGGACAAGATAGTGCCAGCACCTGTAAAAACATTTTCCAATATTATTTTAAACCGTACTTTATATACTGTTAGCAATGATAGTTATATAATTGAGGTGGTCGTGGCCTAATCAGTGGTCGGGATTTAAGTCGATCGCTAGGTTAAGTTGGTTTTGCTGCTACCGGATGATAGATGGTGATCCATTCTAACACTGGTTTATATTTGACATCCGACGTCTCCGTGTTTCGGAAGGCACGTAAAACAGTGGGACCCGATTAATGTTACTTTGTAATATTAGTCGTAAGGTTGTAGAGACAGTGCTAGAATGGGTCACCCATCTATCAACCGGTCGCAGCCAGAGCAACTTAACTTAGCGATCGACTCAAATGCCGGCCACTGATTAGGCTACGACCTCCTCAATGTAAGCTCTCACTGTATTGTGAACAAAAGGCGGTCTTTAGACCTACAATAACAATGTACAATAAAATTAGTGTACAGTAAAACTGAATTATTCCAAACGATGAAATATATTGCACAAGTATATTATTTATTGTGCCCGAGCCAGGCATAGCTTCATTGGAATGATCATTTCAATGATCATGTAGTGTGCCCGGAGACTTTGTGTAGCTGCGCAAAGTTTTGTAGAACTTTGAGGTCTTCAAGGACAAAAATGTACAAACACTTTGAGCTATATCTGGCTACGGCATTAAACTAAGTTTTAAATATTCCCGCCATTTTTTCACGCGTACGCGTACTCGTCGTCAAGAAAAAACACAGAGTAAAATAAATATTGCTACTAGTTTTAACAGTTAATTTATTTATGTTTTCAATATTCATTCAGTCTTTTAAAGTTCAATTAAATGGTGATAGAATTTTTAGATTCATTATAGGGATATAAATAAATAGGTAGTACAAACAAAAAAATTAGTCGAGGTTGAATCATATTTTTTTCATATTTTATTTGCGTATACAATTATAATTACATAATTCCTTTTATTCAATTGCTTAGGTCGTGTTTCAGTGACAATCGCAAAATGGAATGTAAATCATGATCCGTCATAGTTGGCCTACATCCCTCGGGAAGTTGGTACATTGCTGATCTTCTTAGTTTTCGGCCCTGAAAATTGACAAAAATGTATACATGAGAAACTAAACTACTTTGCTTTAATCCGCGAATGAATACGAGGGAAATGCCTCGGAAGGCACATCGGAAAGTCAGTGTAGTGCTGTGCTTTGGTGGCGGATTCGGTGGTGTAGCTTTCGGGTTGCAGCATTAAATGTAGGCAGAACAAAATTAATGTTTCAGGTACTTTCATTGATAATAGATTAAGGTATAAATCCACTTCTTTTACATCGTTCGTGTTTTGGAACAATAAAGTTTATCTTGCAGTGCGATTGTTAGTCGATAAGAAATATTTAAATCGGGTGAACTTTAAATATATTTTTTTAAGTGAAAACTTCTTTAGGCGTGTTGGGCATTTTTTGAGATGCGGAAAATCATTGCATTTGCGTCATCGTCAGCGAACGTTTTCCCTGAGTATATGTACATATATAAGCGTGCGATATATGTACGTGTATTTTTTGGGTGAACTAAAAGCGTAAAACTTGCGTCATCGTCACCGAACGTTTGACTTTGAGTCTGACGTCACCGTTACCGATACCTCTGACTCGTTTTCACATCTGTTGGGACTACCGGGGGGGGCCAGTGTTCGTTTTTTTTCTTCAATAATAACAAACAAACAAACTCATATTTATAATATAAGTTAGGATATGTTTAATGTCGAGTATTTTAGAAGTAGTAAAGGCAATAAAATATTGGTGGTTTAGATCATCAGCTGTCCAATGAATAAGGTCGCACGGAAATGGGTCAGAAACATTAAAAACGTAAGTGTCGCCTTTGCGCATTCTTACGTCACTTCTATAGAACAATATTATAGTTGAAATATATTAGTATATAATCTATGATTATAGTCTGTGAATACACGCTTTATGTATTATTATAAACTGCTATAATATAAACTGTGAACAAAATATTTTGAACTCTTGGTAATCTTGTCTTTATGTTTCGAAATATTTTTTTGTAAAGTAGCCCTCCATTTAATCTTTTTTTTCAAAAAGGAATATTAGGAATACTTATTAGGTATGTATAATATATGTTCCACTTTTTCCTCCTACTAAGCTTAAATTAAAAGCTTGTATCAGAAGCGGGTGCGACAACACCCCAATAGCGGTGGGGTCGTCGATCTTTATGAGAATATATTTGTAAGCACAAATTTACGGGAATCCTAATTATGACCAGTTATATTAAATTTTCAAATATGTAGTTTGTATATTATGCTTAGTTTATTACTAAGTAGCTGATGAAATCGGCGACGTAAATTCAGTGATTTTGTAAATTTTGAATCTTTATTTTTTTGTGCTGAACCCTAATTATGTATGTAAAAGTAAAGTAGCCTATAGCGTTCCTTGTAGCATCAGCTACGGGCCCTTGGAAATCCCATCAAAATCGGCACAGCCTTTACCGAAATTATCTGGAACTAATTTCGACGTTACAATCAGACCCTTCAATTTTTTTTATAACATACATATTATGTATAGATTGACATTGATTATTCCCTTAATGTATTATGTGCAAAAACTCTTCATTCATTCATTCAATCATTCCTTGATTTGCCTTGAAATGGGTTATTAAAGATGTTATAACACATAATTTCGTTAGTTCACCCAATCATACCTCAAAAGGTATGCAAATTTCCAATCAGTTTTATATTGGACGACGTTCTATACTAGACGACGATGATATTTTATCTTCCAATATATTGTATAATCCAAGACAATTATATTATATCTTTAGTTCGTAAAGTATTAAGTCTGCGGTGTACAGAAGTCGCAACCCTAATCGCGTAATTAGACGATTCTAACAAAGTTTTAAAGCTTGTT
This sequence comes from Charaxes varanes, assembly GCA_024363005.1. Lineage (NCBI taxonomy): Eukaryota > Metazoa > Arthropoda > Insecta > Lepidoptera > Nymphalidae > Charaxes > Charaxes varanes. The sequence continues at coordinate 1,268,258 of JANCMC010006173.1, forward strand.
ACTTTCAAATGCTAATTTGTTCCCTATTTTAGCCAACTTCGAAGTAATTAAATCGATGGAGTTAATTATTTGTGTTCTGTTACTTGTTTAACAAGCATATCGCACGTTTAATTATTAACTGACTGATTACGTTTCAGGTCTACGACAACGGTGACGAAATCACTATACCAACTACGTCGTGGACACGTGTGCTCCCAACGAACGACGAAACCTAACTGAACTATTTCTCGATCGCGAGGTGACTTTATACAGCTGTCATTTGCTTTGGTGTAACCTTCTCCACTCGACATCATTGCCGTCTCGTTACGTAGCGGCAGCTACATCACTTTCGACTGGGTGGTGCCATGCATCGGTTTACCGGGGAACCTATTTGGCTTGGTACCTACTTCAACACATCAGTAGGTGTGTGTAGGTAGTTATTACTAAAGATAACCCTTCTCTTTACACTTTTGAATCTAGAGTAAAACAATTTTATCTTTCATCACATTAGTATGCTTATCGTTTATACTTTCATTCTATATGTGTATTATATTGTTTATTTTAACTTTATAAGTATGTTTTTATTGTCCTTCTTTTTTTTTCTTTTTCCCTTTTGGTACCTGCACCGCTTTATATTTAGTACTATTTATCCTACACTCCAGGAAAGCTGTAAGAGATCTCTTTTAGAGATAAGTTTTTCCTATGTATACTTCCTCTCTATACTGTGTATTTCTGTATTTAGTTTTAGGTACATTAATAATATAAATAAAAAATAAATAGGTGTCTGCTAAATCGTATGAAAGTATTAATTATTTTATACCTTTTAGTTCCTTGGGGTAATTTGTCTGATTAACGGTATTCCATCACTCATTTGTCATAATATTTTAATGTAACGTCCATAATTTTAAGACATATGAAGAAAATCGAATTTCCTGGGCATTGCACAGACGCATCGATGTAAAAACAAAGTTTAAATTTTTCTCTGATGTACGAATGTAACTCGTAACGCAAAGAACTTACGTAAGAAAGTATTCTTACATTATAATTACAAAAGGTTTTTGTAAAATAACGTTTTTATACAATACTTCTGTTGCTGTTATCAAGTTTACGAATTTTTAGATAATTTTACTTTTCCTTCTTTAAAATATGCTTCCGTTTTACTCTTAAGGGGTCATCCATAAATTCCGTCACACGTTGAAGAGGGGGGAGGAGATCACTGAAATGTGACATCGTGTGATGACCGTTGAAGTCTACTGCGTTTCCCAGGATATATGACGAGGTGGCCGTTATATTTGCATCATGAGTTCAATTGATTTGTTACTTGTCCAATGTTCCCGTTGTAGTCTGCTGCGTTTCCCAGGCTATGTGACTAGGTGGCCGTTATATTTGCATCATGAGCTCAATTGATTTGTTATTTGTCCAATGTTGCCGTTGATGTCTGCCCCGTTTCCCAGGCTATGTGACCAGGTGGCCGTTATATTAGCATTTTGAGCTGTTTAGTAATGACACTCATTAATTCAATTTCAGGGACTGTGTGATTCAGTTTTATATCATCAGCACTCGTAGTGTCTATTCGCATTTATCAACTTTATCACGTGCTCACGATTTGTGCACGTCAAATTATTTAAATTCTTAACAGTGTTCGTTATAGCATTTACGATTCATGAGTTCTTTAACATTTCATATATTTTTTTCTGGCGCGAAGCCATTGAATTATTGTCAAAATGTTTGATACTTAATTTTGAGATGTACTTTCTTTTTAAGAGTCATTAACCCTTAACCCTTTTGCACTTTGCGCTGGTCTTTCGGACCTATAGGTTTATTTTACGTCTTTGTTCAAGTAACTGATAATACTAGCATTTTAAGCTCAAGGTTGGCTGCATCAATAGTCTTTCCATAGTCTTTAATTAGCTACATTGTATGCCATTGTATTGGCATGCAATGTAGCCAATATCAGAAAATTCGATCGTTAGCTATTTTGTTACGAAACCTTATTCCAGAACAATATCTAAGAGATCCATATTTCATAATATATCTTACAATATTTAAAATATTACAAATGATAAACCGATTCTTAAACTTTAGTTTTTAATTAACCGCAATTCCAAAATTTACAATCTTTGCATCCATGAAAACGGGATGTTTCAAAGGCCTTTTAAACAATACACAAATAAATAAAATTGGACTGTCTGTTCGTAACGCAGAGGTTGCTTGCAAGGGGGCAAACGAGCAGGCAGCAGGCACCGAAGTGCCTACCGGCGCCTATGGACATCTGCACGACCAGAAGGTCAGTAGATGCGCTGCCGGCCCCTAATGACGAGTTTAGGCCACCGGGAAGTCTCACAAACCGAACGAAACGCGACAACAGGACCATCACTGGACGTGACAGCATTGCCGCCACTTCACGCCGATCTCATGTGAGAAAGAGGTACACTAGTACCCGGACGCACCGGCCCAATTCGGCTACAAGCATGGCGCTACCTTTAATTAAAATAATATGCTTAGATTGCTTTGGGGCGAGTTAAGATGACCGATTGCCATCTAACGTCATCTTCGAAACCCTTACGTTCTGTACAACCTCACGACTAATATCACTTAGTAACATTAATCGGGCCTTATTGTTTTACGTGCTTTCCGAAACACGGAAGAGGTCGGATAACAAATATAAACCAGTGTTAGAATGGGTCACCCATCTATCACCCGATCGCAGCATAAGCTACCTAACCTAGCGATCGACTGAAATACCGACCACTGACTAGGCCACGACCTCATCAAATAATCATATGCGATTATGTAATAACACCATATTATCTAATTTGTTTTAAAAACACTGCTTATTTATAGATAACTAGATATTTTTCATTTAAATAGATAGATTAGTCTTTTTTATCAAAAACGTTATGCGACTACTATTTATTGTTGTGAAAAATTTGGTTGGCTCTTTAAAAATTCACCAAGTAGAAATAAATACATAAATAATTGGAAATGAAATTCTTCACCCATACTCTTCACACACACTCTTCACACTTACTCATTCACACATAAACATTTTTATTACTTATTATAAATGTACTGTATACAGAATATAATATAATTTAATTTTAGTTATTTTATATAAGAGTATAATTTTCTTAACTTTAATTTTAAGTGATCTAAAGTTTATTTTTTTGTTGGTAGTAGTTTTAGTGGTACGCAGGAAATTCAAATTTGTACCTAATACGACTGTACAATTTATAAAACTATCTGATAACTAAATTCTGAAATAAGTATTTTTATTTTTTTATATAACAAGGGGCAAACGAGCAGGCGGTACTCTTTTAGTTGCAGTGACTACCGACGCCCATGGACAAATGCAACACCAGGGGGATCGCAGATGCGTTGCCAGCCTTTGAGAAATGAGTATGCTCTTTTAATTCTGGACTCTAATAAAAATGCAACACTATCGTAACACTAAGTCTGCGGGTATCATATTTGTTCGATTTTATTGACTAGCTTTCGATAACAGGACGTCTTATTCAAGTTAAAATTGTCCTGTTTGTGTGTTACGACATTCGAACTCGCTTTAGTGATTTATTTTTTATACCTAGTTATAATAAGTATATATAGGGGATTTTATTGATCAAGTCGTCAAAATTTAGTGATGATTGGCAATATAACCAAGTAAGTGAAATTATGTTAAATGTGTGTTAAAAAAAATATTTAGTATAAAAAAAAGAGTACTTCTAAGATAAAAAGAAATTAGGATATAAAAAGACTTACTAGACTAGATTAGAAATCACAGACGTACTTACACTTAAACTATATAGAGATATGCATACATGCATGTATACCATTATACTTTTAAACAATATTATAATTTTAATAGTCTCGTCCACTTTTATTCAAATCTATGCATAGCTTTTAGAAGATATGACGTCACAGGGGCGGGGGGCACAAGAATGAGGCAACCTGTTACATCTAGAGGAGGGGTCGGAATTAAGAACATGATTCGTGAAAAGAGCTTTTTAATCTTTCCCTTGTATAGTAAATTGCTCACTTTGTATTTCGTAGTTACAGATTTTTTTTTTTAATGTAAAAAATTATGATTTTGAAGTAAAAGTTATACACTATCATTTACTAAGGTATTGATTCCACAGAGGAATTGTGCGAGGTATGAAGTTTCTTGAGAATCGCACGGTTGTGGATTTTAGGACATCAAGGCGGTGAGGGTGAAATTTCAGATTCTGGCGAGATGTCCTGTGGTGGAATACAGCTGCCGGTATTAGTCCGAACAACTCATCAGAACACTCCCCATGATAAATGCGGTAAAATAATACAATATATGTCGCTGTACGCAAAAAGGCTTGTGGACGATTTTCGACCAGCCGGCGATCTCTAAAGCTTCTAAATAGGTCTTCACCTACATGTTACGTGAAGTGTGTCAGCGCATCACTTTGACTGATTATAAGTAAATTTACTTTCCCCTCGTGAGGTAGATGATCATCAATAACGGATGATTATCATTAACCTCAGATGAACGTTATTCTAACATATTGTATACAGTTAACCCTTAACAGGTCAACTAGCAACAATGTGCGAAACTTGTTTCAATACAAATGGAGAAAAGGTTAAACCAATTTTTGAAGGAACTTTCTTTAGAAGATGTAAATATTTTAAGGTAATCATTTGTTTCATTTAATATATTATATCTTATATTCTATTTTTGAAATATTATTATGGGAATAATAATATATAAATATAAATATTTCAAGAGTCGGATAGCTGGAAGCAGAAGGCGGTGTTGCTTGATACGGCACGTATTGTGATGAAGTTTCTCAATCTGGAGCCCTAACCACCGGTTGCTTGGGTCCTTGCCCCGCTGCCGGCGGAGATCTATTTTTAAATATTTTTATTTTTATAATAATATTTAAAAATATATGTAAAAGTAAGATATATTAAGTGAACGATAGTCATATAAATATATATGTTTATATATTATATGCCAAGCGATCGGTAGTCAAGGGTTATCTCAAGCAATATCGTCTTCTGTACATAATTCGGAACATTCCCAGTGATATATCTGTATAGTGCTGTGAACCCTCACTACTGCGGAGGAATGTCGTCCCCACCTAGCAAGCAGTTAAACACGATGAACTAATTACGTACAATACTTTTGTACAGAACCTAAAGGATCTATATTCTATCTGGATTAATCCAATGGTCCGTCAGTCAGTCAGATCAGTAGGGAACATTTTTATCCTAAGAAAAAGCGACGACTCGACTTTACTTAGGATGAAAATGTTCAGAGAAGGCAAATCTTAATCGTGTCACGCTTTAATCAATGTTAATGCAAGCGTAAATTAAGGAAGGTCCGCTATGGGTGTAGCATGATCATTTCCATAATAAGTAAAGTTAACGAGTCGACTTTACTTAGGATGAAAACGTTCGCGCTAGGCCCACTGGACAGATAATGATAATTACCTGTTTGTCTTAACTGTGCATTCGTTATTATTACAGAATAATTACCGCACATACGTAATAAGGCTATAAACCCCTTAAAATACAAAATCACATACACATATCTCAACTGGTCTATCTGTTGAGCTACATATATGTTTCTTTGCCAGGTGATCTTCATTTCAATCACGACAAACTGCGGCGCAGCCTCAACGAGAAACATCAACGCAACAACAGCTGTGTGAGCTCGTCAGACTTCTACGGCTGCAACTATCCCGTGGAGAAGCATCGCTTCAGCTCCGGTGATCTCGCTCGTCCTCTGGTGGCAAGGGAACTCAACTTTGACTTTGACCGCAACGATGGAGATCAACCCGTAGAGGGCGACAACCTCTACAACTCCATAGAGGGCGCTCCACGGGTCGATTACTCCATTGAGCACAACACTGGTGTTCCCTCAGACCAACGCGCCAGCGAGAGCCCCTCGCGCAACGTAGAAGAGATGTACGCCAAAGTGATGAAGAAAACGAAGACCAAGGAGGAATCGCCGAGGAAACCTAGAGATCCTGCAAACGAAGCGCCATCCGAGGTCCTAAAGTTCCGCAGCGACGATCCCGGATACGAGACAATCGATCGGAAACAATTCGCCAACCACGGCTACGAGACCATAGCCCGCAAGGAACGCAAGAGCTCCAACCGGGACCCTGGCTACGAGACGGTGAAAGAAATTGGTAAAATAGGTCAACCAACCAACGACAACTTGCTAAAATTAAACAATACGGATAGCGGACCAAACAGCATTGTCAGCAGCGATCCGGGATACGAGCACATATCGAAGGCGGACGCTAACGCCTCGGATTCCGATCCCAATTACGAGGTGCTCAGAAATCAACCCTCAACTCCACCATACGCGACGATCGCGCCCGACTACAAAGTTCAACCCACGTACTCAACTGTCAACAAGAGGCCGGGGAAATACAACAACTGGTCGACCAACGACAACGACGAATCCACTCAGGAGCCGAACTACGAGTCGATGTCTCACGACCCAGTGTACACGACGGGCAGCGAATCCGACCCGAATTACGAGTCAGTCCGGCCCAAAGACTCAAATTACGAGAGCGACAACGCCCAGGATCCCAATTACGAGTCGTTGAGGTGTAAAGACTCGAAGTACGAGTCGGTCCGCTCGAAGGATTCCAAATACGATTCGGTGAGATCCAAAAAGGATCCGAACTACGAAAGCGTCAAGTATTTCGAGTTGTCGAGGAGAGAGCCTCCTTACGAGAAAGTGAACAACGTGACGAGCGAAAGTTCCGCCATAGATCGGTCGGATTCCTCGGCTGGGTACGAAAAAATTAATGTCCCCGCCCCAAAAGACCCAAAACACAGTATTAACAACGGCGCAGAATGCACCGTGAGTGATTATTTCCAGGTTTAAAATTTGATATAAACTGTATATTTTTATAAGGACCCGATGGGGAGATGACGCCATGAAAACGGTTAGCGTTTCGACGACGACCTCCTCGAAATCGGTTTGAGATTTTGTGCTTTCTTATTTATTTGTATTTATACAAAACGCTATGTGTAGTACCTCAAAGATAGACGTAATATCTTCCTTAGGTATCTGTGATATATATTATGAGTATATAAATATTAATTTAATCGTTTAAGTTTTAAATTCTCGTGATGGTGTTTGATTTATATGGCGGACGAATTTTTTTAAAATGTATTGTAATCTCCAATGATTAGTGTGTTCATATTTTTATAAACTAGTGAATACATGATTGTAATTTGTATGCCACATGTACAAAATATAAATGTACATATGTTACACCGTAGATAAGATATATTTAACCATAGTGTCCTATTTGACCTGATAACATCTTAAAAATCGATGAACGCCGGCTGCACGTACGAAAAATTGTCACGTTCCGTCTTAGCCGATACTACAAGCGAGAGCGCAGAACAAGCGACTTTACAGACAACATAGTTTATTTAAACGATGTTGGAATATGTAATGTTTCTTAAATTTAATTTCCTTTTGAAAAAGTATTAGGAAAGTAACTTAAAACACTCCAAGACTTCAATTTTAATGCAAATGAGAAAACTGTATTTCAATTTCCATTTCCTACTTAAAATTATATACATAAACGATTGTTGGAACATATATTATTTTCAACAGTACATATATACTACCCGCCTTAATTTATACAAATAGCCATCGAAAGGAAACAGTTCTAGTCGTCTGTGTATCTCGGGAGTGAAACAGCAAAATATTGTTTTTTTTTAAATATTTTCAGTTCTACAAGAGTTCAAAATTTTATATCAAAGTTTGTTTTCCTTTACAATTTTAATTAGTCTAACTCATCTCTTAACAATGAAAAACACGAAAAGAAGCATTTCTGTCTCAAACAATAGTGATCGTAATGCAGCTGATATAATGCTGGAAGTTTTTAGGAGTTTAAACGAAACTATTTAACGGTAGATATAACGGGTTGTATTTGTGAAATACAGCTCTTTCTATATGTTAGACACTTAGTGCTGTAGAATTAATGATATTTTGCACTTTAACTGAGGGTAGTTTTGACGGATCCATCAAAAGCTTAGCATAGGATGGTGGGGTAGCCTTTAATTCATTTTTGTATGTGTCTCGCGGTAAAGGACTACGTTTTAATTATATACAGAAAAAAAAATGGTAAAATAAAAGTTTCAATTCACTTTGAAAAATTATCTATGGTGGGATGTGATTCCCAAGAACATGTACTCCAATCTTTGGTACCTGGCCGTTTTAGATTAAAAAACAGAATTAGATTTTGCATTATGGTAATATGAAGTACTTGGCCTAATATTGTCAAAATCTATGGTAACCCAAAAAAATGATCTAAATATTTTCAAAACCCATACAAATATTAGTATAATTTTTCAAGTACAGTCAACAGATACACTGTTAATAGTTAAATAAAAAAGTGTTTTTAATACTGAGAAGACTAACATAATATATTATTTTTGAAATATTTTACATACATATTTCTAAAATGATTTTATAATAGTAACGAATTAGCGTTAACGGACCACATAGAGGACAGAGTAAGTGAATGAAGTGAGTTTTTAATCCATGTTTTTGATGGTGTTTTCCAAGATAATATTTGTACAATATACAATTATGGTAATATGTTTTTATTGGTGTTATATTTCGTTATAGTTGTACAAAATGTGTTTAGTTTATGGAACTTAAGTTATTATTACAATGATTAATTTTATTATAATGATTAATTTTATTATAGAGAATATGATAAGGTGACTTATAAAAGTAGTACCTGAATCTTTTGTTTTATACTAATAATTTATTTGATAATGTTTAACAATACAATTTTATAAATATGGTAAGAATACAATATGTTAACGTACTTACATTTTGTATACATTTATAGCCCGCACAATTGCAGATTGACTTCTCAGTACGTGTTGAATGGGATTAAAGGGCACTAAATAAATTATTCATACTTAAAAAGGCCCTTAAATATAGGTTGTATGGGAATAGAAAACGGAAATATAAATCATCTATATATTAATACGTGAAGAGAAATCTTTCGGTACTATTTCCGAAAATTGCGCTGATGGAGGAGTATGACATTGGCTAAAATTATAATTTATATAGAGGAAGGTGTGCGAATGATAATATTTTTAACCGACTTCAAAAAAGGAGGAGGTTATCAATTCGACCCGTATGTTTTTTTTTATGTTTGTTACCACAGAACTTTCGACGCATTATTAATACATTAAAGTATACCCTAGCGAACACCAATGCGAATCGATTTACACACACATGTATACATTCTACTATAAGATGGTGTCAACGCGTAGTCACGATGACCACGAACGCATGTTGCATATTAATTATCAAATATAACAATGTCATTGTAAAAAGAATTTAAATTTTATGGGTATATACCTTTAAATAAGCATATTGTTCGAAAATCTGAACATTCTTCGGTCTATAGTTATTATAATACCTTAAAATCGTGAAGAAATCTGATACCATTGTCAAAGGCATTCCGAATATGATTGAATCATATTAGCATTACCTATCGATATTATACCTATGGGTATTTTGCTAAAATACCCGTATGATATTAAGAGACACCGGCTTATTAATGCGGGGCCGACCCTTGCGATAACCGCCTATATTAAAAATAGATGTAAAAAGATTGTAACTCCTAGGACGTGTTCTTTGATTGTGCGTGCTATAGTTGTAATATAAGTTTTCAGTTGTTTTGTTTATTCAAAAAGTCTCATCTCATTAATCATTAAAACTTCACTCATAAACTTTTTTCTACTGAGATTTATTCATGTTTTTATATTTATATCTTAAAAATTGCAATGAAAAATAGTCAAGTAACAGTACAAGAGTTTAAAATACGAAAAAAAGAAATGATGAGTTTCGAAATAAATAACGGATTTAATATTGGAATCTTATTCAAATGACTCAAAAGTTATATAAAATCGATAATATTCCCTTGTGGACAATTTTATTTGTCCAATATTCATTTAAATAATCTGATTTCTTTTGTCAGAAGATTTCAGACTGAGAAATTTTTCCACATGAGTTAGTAGGGAGTCAAGTTGGACACACTGTGACAAACAAAAGGTTCGTTGGAATTTCTATTGTATATAAAATAATGGTACACATTTATTACATTTTTTTTTTAATAATTAGCAAAAGATCATTTTTAGTCGCTCGGTTTTCAAGCAGTTCTTTTTTAATGCGATAAAAATAGGTTTTTATATCTCACGGTCATGGTTAAATAATTGTAACACATTATTATTATTATATTATCTTTAAAAAATATATAAGAAGATCGGATAATATTCCAAGAGCCATTAACACAGCTCCGGAAAGGTGTCGTCAAGAATCCGCGATTTCGAGCATGTGGTGATTTGTGAATTGAGAAACCGTGAGGCTTGGATCTGCCAGAGTGATTGTGGATATTTAAAAAAAATACAGTATAATTAGAATGTGCAAAAATATCAAACAGAAAAGTATAAGTTAAGCAACTTGGATTTTTTTTTAATTTGTCAGTTTAGGATGTCTAAAGTCTAGTTATAAACATGCAAGGTTGTGCGGCTTTATTATAAAATTTTTAGAGTTTTGTTGCCTTTTGTTTTAAAAAAATGGCTTGACCGATTTCGATAAAATGTGGTGCACTTCTGAAGTATGATCCAATAAGTGGCGCAATGATCGCGTAACCTAAATAACGCACAGTCAAGTTTACCGCAATCGCCGCATGGCAGACTCATGGCCCATAGTTCTTCCATTGACAAACTACCATATTTTCGCGGTTGCGGCCTGCTGAAGACACCTTCCCAAAACTGTTAATGTCTCTTGGAACATAATATTTTGTAGTTACATTGTGTTCTGCTCAACCCTATTGGTACCATTGACACGATGTCTTCAATTGAATAATTTTATCTAAGGACATAATCTTTGTCTTATAATCAACTGTGTAAATATTTATCAGCTTACCACATACTCTCATAGTAGTAATTTTATATATATTTTATATGTCTATTCTATAAGACGCATTACAATAACTTAATCATTCCATGATAAGCCACAGTGGCATAATTTTATTATTTGAAAAATTAAAGAATGCCATACATTTCACTTTTTGTAATTTTATTGTTGCCGTCGCCAACATTTCCTTGATTTAATGAAAAAATTTAACCATCCAGTAACTGTTCCTGGAATCGAAAATAAAATATGCATTTAAATACGAAAGATCACCTGACACGAAATCTCGAAAATCACGAGACGTAAAATGATGAAATTTGTCAAGGAGTTAGTTTTTAGGTAGTAAGCATCCGCTTAGCGAATGGATATTTCGATAGGGCCAAATTACTGGCAGAGCTCTTGAAAGTTCTAATTTTTTGGGGTGAAAGTCGCGGGAAAAAGCTAGTATTACTTATCGGTACGCTGCCAGAGGTTGGAGAGCTATGTAGCCGAATGGTAAGAGGGAGTTCCGCCATATATATCATGTATTGCATGATGCATCAATCAACACGGATAAATATTAAAACATACAGATGATTGATTTCTTCATTCAGAAATTGATATATTCAGGGATCGGGGGAGTAAATCATTATGCCTTTAACCGATATTTCCCCAATATGCTTGCGATAGAGGTTTAGGTCCATATACTAGTTCAAGCTAATACAAATATCGTAAATAAATAGACATTTAGTTTCAGACGAGACAAAGTAATTAATTTTACAATGGGCAGATTTTTGTAATAGTGTTCTTATGGAGGCTAAAGGACTAAGATAACACAAGATCTGTTTTTTTCGTAAATTAGGTATAAAATTAAAGCAATTTGTTCTCATTACGATGATATAGAGCTCCCATTTTTAAAATAGCCGCAAATAGGGCATTATAAAATTAGGTCAATTGAAGCTACGTGAGCGAGAGAGTCAGATAAAGTACAGCTAAAATAAATATGTATTTATTAATAAGTAACATTCTTATTAATACGCTAATAATAATAATTAAAAATATATTAATAATAATATTACTAACAAGAGTTGTATTTATGTAAAATAATATTATTTATTGATGAAAGTAGAATACCCTGGACGAAGCTACTCTGTAACGCCTACAAATGTACTATGAAGAATACAATAAAATATAAATCGTACGCTTCGTCCATGTCTGATGCACTATATCATAAACAAGTCTTTATCGTTTGCTCGTAACTTACATTGTTAAGTATATATCTGCACAAGTACGTATTAGCTAATAAATAGTAGGACCCTGGCCTAAACCAGTATAAAAAACATAGATGTTTTCTCTTCGGTCCATATGTGTCAATGATGTCACAATATGTCATTTTGTGACATATGACGTGATGCATCTACATTTACTAATTTAGATTCAAATTCGACAATATTAGCGAGTTATGATAAGATTTTAAAACGTTATATCTTAATTCGCATTTTCATATAAACAAATAATTATTTATACCGAGTCGTGAGTCGAACAATACTCCGTATTTGATAACATCTCGTGTAAGAAAACAACGACAGGATGTCCGGTTATCCAAATCAAAACGAATATGCTTGGCAACCTCAGAACAGTACCCCTAATTATTCCTTCAATACTTCGAATGCTTTTGGAGACTCCCAGACTCTAGGTACATACAATAATTTCATGAATACATAGATTCTACAGTAAAATATAAATATATTTGATGACTTATTGTTTCCTTTCAGACTTTCAAAATTTCAGTGCAGACCAACAGAACTATTCATTTGACCAAGGACCCAGCATTCCCGCCAATAATAATCAATATTATAACCCTAATATATTTACACCAGCGGCTATACCAGGGGAACAACCAAACGAAGCCACTGATTTTGATGAACCACCACTACTTGATGAACTAGAGATATATCCTGATAGAATATTGGAAAAAACTTTAGCTGTTTTAAATCCTTTTCACGGTCAATCCAAAGCAGATGATGCAAATTTTTTATTAAGGGACACAGATATTGCTGGTCCTATTGCATTTTGTTTAGCTTTAGCAGTCTGTTTATTTCTCTCAGGTAATAAAGCTCATTTTGGGTATGTTTATGGTTTATCTGTTATGTCTGTAATTCTGATGTTTTTTTTACTATCTCTAATGAGTCGTACAGAAGGAGTGTTTACTTTATTAAGTGTTGCCAGCGTTTTAGGTTACTGCATGCTTCCTATGGTTGTCCTAGCTAGTTTAGGTATATTCTTATCACTAGAAGGAGCCATAGGACTGAGTCTATCAGCAGCTGTAGTCATATGGTCAGCTCTTTCAGCAAGTCGTCTGTTTGTTACAATGTCAGGTGATTTTGAACAAAGGCCTCTCATTGCATACCCATGTGCTTTAGTTAATGGTGTATTTGCGTTACTTGTTCTGTTTTAAATAAATTTATTGATTTTGTTTGATGATCTTATTCTTCTTCCTAGTGTTATCCTGGTCTAGCATCAGGGCAGCTTAGATTGCAGAGGATGTGGCTGTGTGGTGAGTTATGATGAATATCTCATCATCCCCAGAACTCCCACAACCTCTACAAACTAATATCACTCTTTTTGATTTTGTTTGATAATGTTCTAGTAAAATAGTGAACCAGTATCATTATAGAGTTTAGGGGATTTGTACAGCAATAAATGCTATTCTATTACCTAAACACTTCCAATATTGAAAACCTTTAACCTGCCCAGATATTATAAACTTAAACACCAGTTTTTTGAAAATCATAGTTTATTAGTAATGTTTATATCATATATTATATTAAAGAGTTTTTTTATTTTTATAATAAGTGTAAACTACATAATTATAAAGCGTAACAAACAAAAATGGCTTCAATTAAAAAAAATCTATCAAAATCGCACTATCAAAATCACAGTTCAACTTGAAGAAAAAAATGTTGAATTCGAAGTTGGTTGAAAAACAACACTAAAAATTGATAAACACTATAGTTACCATTTTAGTAATGTTTAGTTAAAAACCTTTCAGATAACTTTGTTAACAATTTTATGATGTGATAATGCTTCATTGGCTAAATTACTAACCACTACCAAAATAAAGAGAATTTAAGGTCTATACAATTATTCTTATATAAAGACAAGAAATACTAGCTCGTAATTTGATGTTAAATCGTGAATTGATATTTATGAGCAAAGTAGGAGTCATAATGACATTTATCAACTAGTGATAAGAATGTGTTAAGTACAAGTTCAAACATTGGTTTTTACGTAAGATAACTATAGATGGCATATAAAAAAATGTAATTCCTTGAATTATAACATTATTAATATATACAGTTCTATTCTGAGTAAATATAATTTGTAAAAATGATGTTATTTATTATTAAGAACTACACTTATCCCAATAAATACAAATTAACTGATGTGTAACAAGTAGCACTACATTTGTTATTGTTCAGTATTATAGCAATTTTGTTTCACATTTATTGCTATGATGGCATTACCTGAGGTGCATTAGAGTGCTAATAAGATTAGAATGCCACTTGTGGTAATACAGATACTAGGTAAACCTGCAACTTTGTTGAAAATAGTTAAGCCTTGTCGGAGAGGTTTGGCAACAAATGAGGATTTTATATATATTAAATTAGATCAAGAATGTACATGATAACTGAGGGACTTTAGTGGATAATTGAGTGATAGTGTTTTAATTTACTTTTTTAATAAAAGGACAATTTAGGTCCAACAAATTCTCATTGTCAATATGCTGCATACTATACCTTGGTGCAGCCGCAATAATATTCTTACATTGCAGGTGGGTAAAAAACTGTATTATATCAATTGAAATACAAATGAATATCATTTTTTCCTGATTTTTTTGCAGATTTATTTATGTAAGGGGACACATTTCTTATCATTCCATGGACACCATGGAATGATAAGAAATGTCTCCCATGCAGGTGCCAACTCTATCATATTGCAGAAGAAGGAACGAAGGTAAATAACATTTAATAAAATTACTTATTTTCTTATAATATTTTTTTTTTTTTTAATAAGCCTTTTGTGGTTGAACGCTCTAATCTCAGGAACTACTGGTCCGATTTTAGAAATTATTTCAGTATAAGTTAGCCCATATATCGAGGGAGGCTATCACGCTAAAATGGAATTTATTTTTTTACCTAATTTTTCGCGGACGAAGTGGCGGGCACAGCTAGTAACAAATAAAAACGGAAATAATTTTTGTTTGAAAATTCAACTGTTACAGGTTTAAATATAAACAGTGAATGGGTGAAACAGTGGAGCGCTATTTAAACCGCCTTTGTTTCGTATTGAAATGGCTGGGCCTTGAGTTTGCCGTGACCGAACTGACAAGTACGGCACGGCCGGCGCAAGTTCAGCCAGAAAATCGATCCAGGTGCCAGCGTCGGCTCCCGTCGGCCGACTCCGTGACGAAGGGTAGGGCTGCCAGGGGTTTAAATCCGAAAACTGGTAGCAAGCAGTAAAAATCCTAATTTATTTAAAAATATATTATGACCATGTAATTTACTGGCAACTGCAGTAGAACTTGACATATGATGATTGAGTCAAAAATAAATAAGACATGCTACGTAGAATTTTCGAAGGATTTTGAAAACTATATATTGATACCCAAATGAACCACCTGCCCGCTTACTCCAAGTTACTTGTACTATCAACTGTTACTAAACAAGTTCATTATGAACTGCTACTTCATAGTAGCAGTTGGTAGTAATAACTTGGAGTAAGCGGACAGGTGGTTCATTTTAGTGACTATCGAAATATTCGTTTTTAAAAAGCTTACACACGTAATAAGTGGCAAATGAAATTGTTGGGCGGACGACTCTCGCAGCACTCCCACGTCGTTCGCTCGAATTGTAATATCTATTACATCTCTGCTGGGAGTGATCTCCTATGGAACCAATGTGAACTCATTCCATCCCGAAATTTTGCGCTTTACGATTCACATTTGCTATTTTATTTTTGAAATCATGTGCCTTATTTGTTTAATTCTTGATATAGTATTGATTCCGATGACGCCTGGTAGAAAAGAATCATGCAGTCCAGGATAAAGCACGTTTATTCAAAATATGCATGGCACATCACTCTTGCTTTGAATGTATTCGGAATGGAGCTGTAGCATAACGTTGACGCGAAAAAAACACTTAAGTAGTTCGTATGAGTTGGTGAGTGTCCTTTTCAGATGTTTTTTCTCAGGATGAGCGAACCCATATTAATATAGCGTATAGGTAAAATGTAGGAATAACATAATGCCATATTTTTTAATTTAGTACACATTGATGTTCACATGGACTTAAAAATCATTATTAAAAACGTTCACTATAAAAATAAAACATCTGGTAATTTGACGGATTCGATCAGTATTTCGTTAGGAAGAAACATTAGTAACGCTCCCAAATAGATACGGAAAGGTGTTTCCGATATATCCCGCGGGAACAATCTGGGATCTAATCAGAGCGTCCCCCAACTTTGGGACCACTACAAACTTTTACGGTGAATCTGATGCCGCATCTTACATTAATAATTCACACGTGCTTGCCACCATATGACATCCCAAACATTGAAACCAAATTATTAATAATGTATGAAAATTTTAAGAAAAAAATATTTTATATTTTAATATTTCACTCTATTTTTACTAACACACCTTTTTTTACTAATACAACTATCATATTATGTAGTTTGCAAAAGATAATTTGCGTATCGGCTTAAACTTAGAATTTAATGAGAATCTGTACTCCTTCGTTCAAAAAATTATTTAATATAGATACTCCGAAAACTTATCAAATTAGTCTGCACAACCCTTTCCCGTTACAAATAATACACTACTGAAAAAAATCCGTTAATTAAATTTTATATAGATGACCTTCGATTGCTTTCTACTGACAAAGTTTGAAAATCATGTTCATAAATTATGATGTCTCTTTTCAGGTAGGTGAGACCTCGCCACACAGAAAGTGACAAGTCACGCCGTCGTTAGGTGAGTGTCACATTATACGCCATTATGAGGAATCCATCAACCGTTGATGGCCAAAAATGAGTGAAACTTTATTTATTTGCTATTTATTAATGTTATAGCAATAGTATCCTACATTGCAATTTAACTTTTTTTCAGCTAACTTTTTTATAACATTGACCAAGGGGATTACGGATCAAGCCATAAATTAAAAACGAAGAATTAAAAAAATACATAAATTAAATTATGTATTTTTTTAAATTTTCCTTGAACTTCATGGAAAGTTCTAATGTATAGAAAAAGAGAATTAGGGTACTTTACAAAATATTTAAAAAAAAAACTATTGAAGTTGGCAAAATAATTGAGTTCAAAGGGAGCGAAGCGGATAGAGAGCGGGTTTTAGCTAGATAATTAAGTATTGGTTTCCCAAAAAAATAATGTCTACGGGATATTATAGTCAAATTTTGAAAAAAAAATATATGAAAGGAAAAGTTTTTCACGAAGACCTCGCGCCCAGCTGGCAAGTTTCCAAGCGTTCACTTAAGACGAGACGCAGCTGTGTGCGTATTTTCTGTTCCCCGGATGTGGGCGGTGGGTATAAAAATTGTTCCAACTTTTTACCCTGTAATAACAGAATATATTTGGAATTTTCGCTAACATTTATAAGCTCCTTTTCCGCGAGCAATACTGGTAGTAGTGGCGTATAAGAATAATGCAAAAAATAAATAAAAGAAAATGATTTACTTTAAAAAAAAACTAAACCGCCTTTAAATAGTTAATAAGTTAATAGTTTCCTCAATAAACCGATGGTACGTACTTCAACACATCAGTAGGTGGCTACTAAATCGTATGAAAGTACCAATTACTTTTTGTTTTTTAGTTCCTTCGTGTTTTCTGAAGGCGTTCTGTTTTTATTTAAAAATCAAGTATTTTGAAAAGTTTAGTGAAATGTGGATGTATTATGTGTATGTGTAGGCCAACTAAACGCTTTGCTCTAATGAGAGGTTTCGGAGTAATCGAAAATATCAACCAAACAAAAAATATACATATCAATTTTTTGTTGATTTCTCAAAAATCCGAGACGTCCTCTGAAGTATATTCTATCAAACTAAAATAAAATTATTAAAACCAAATCATAATTGGCGGAGAAATCGCGTAACATACATTACAAAAGGAAAAAGTATAGTCGAATTAAGAACCTTCTCCTTTTTAGGGTTCCGTAGTACTGCAAGGAATCCCTTATAGTTTCGCTCGGTCCATCCGTCCGTCCGTTAGTCCGTCTGCCCGAAAGTTGGGTCTCCCTAGGATTTCCATATTATTAGACGTAGAGACTAGAAATTTTCCGCGTTGAAAGAACATGCTAAAAATTCATTAGAAAAATTATTTTGGACGAAATTGTACAGCAAATTTTGAAGTTAAAAGTTTTTGAAGTTGAAAACGTTCACTGGCATGGTAAAGTACATTTATTTATTTATTCATTTATTCAATGAACAAGATCAATACGGGGCCTGCAGATGATGTGACTATGGGGCGAGTTAAGTTAACCGATTGCCCACTAATATCAGTCAGTGACATTAATCGTCACCTACTCTTTACGTGTCTTCCGAAACACGGAGGAAGCCGGATATCAAAAATAAATCAGTGTTAGAATGAGTCATCCATCTATCACCCGATCGCAGCAAGAGCTACTAAACTTGGCGATCGACTCAGGCGCCTAAGTTGTGTCGCTGATACTTAAAATAGGCAAAGCCTGTGCTATAAGTATCAGCAGCCTTCCATTTATATATATAAATGTACATTAAATGCGTATGTTATATTCATATGAATGGGCAATAAAGCGTTAAATTAAATGCTAATAAATGTAGTATACAAATACAACAAAAGGAGTAATAACTAAGATAAGGAAAGACTAACTAGACTCAATGAGTGTGAGTTCATTGTATATGTATGTGTGTCTGATTTGTTAAATTTTGAGGTTTTTTAATTAATCTATATATCTATATGAAACTGAAGTGTTTGTATGTAACGTCAATACTAAATTCTTTAACTAACTGTTTTATACACGAAATATCGAAAACAGCGGGACGTACAAAGATGTAATTTGGCGAGGGGAAAGTGCATAATTAGTAGAGTATCTATTTCCTTTACCTAATTCTATGCGGACTAAGTCACGAGCACAGATAGTATCTTATACATAGAACAATGACGGTACATTGTGCTCATAAAATAACCAAGTATAAAAATGATAATAGTTAACTATTTCAGTATCACATCACTTTTCATGGGTATTTAAACTATTGACAAACATGTTATCTAATCTAATACATTCGAGTAACAAACACAACTGTCTGCACTACTCGTTTTGATAGGCGATGATTATCACGGATAGTTGTCGGTTGGCAATTTGTTTATCATCTTATCAGAGTCCGTTTTCGTTCTGTCGCAAGCTGCTAACTTAGTCACCAAAATACTTAATTATTTATAGAATAAGGTGTTGTTTAGGAAAAACTTAGGACATGTTTTTTATATTACAAGGAGCAAACGAGCAATCGATTCATCACCTATGTCCAGACGTCTGCACCACCAGAGGGCTCGCCGATGCTCTGCCAGAGTTTAAATGGGGTTTGAGGCTACCTCTAATTAAAAGCTGTGATCACAATAGATTTTAAATACTTCATTATGAGTAGTTTTCGGAACTTAGTTTTAACTAAACTAATTTTCGTTAATATTCCCGTTTCCCACAAAATAACAAAGCTATATGTGGCTGTGACTATTACTTCAAATTTATTAAAAATCTCAAAAAGGCAAATAAATTTTATTCATATGTATGTAACGTGAAAACTTACTGGACTTAAGATATTAGAATAGCTATTGGATGATCTATTACACCGGAGCCAGACATAGCTTCATTTGAATGGCTCTACCTCACTGAGACGCTATGGCGACGTCTCCGGCTATGTATCCAAACAATTCATATTAAAATTTAGGGCAGGTTACTCACTTGGCGACGGATTGGCGACGTCGCCAAGACATTTGGCAACCATAGGTATATATATGACTGTGTAGGCCGCGACGTCGCCATGGCGTCTCGACGAAGAAGAGCTCTTACGTAAAAAGTGTAATTAACTTAAATATTTAAAAAAAAAATAGAAAATAAATTATGTTTGCTAGATAGCATTTATGTTTGTTTTCATGATAAAGTAAATTAGTATACATTCGTAACAAAAAAACTGTTGAAATTCGATATTTTTAAAAATTGGTTGATAACTTAATAAAATATTGCCATACCATGAGCACAATGACTAAGGAATATTAAAACGAACAACGTGTGAAATAATATGTCAAAGCCGTATCAAAAACAGAACTAAGTATGTAATTTTACGTACTTCAAGCATCAATAAATTCGCATATCACCTAATAAATTTTTATTATAATATGACACTTCCATTATTATAAACAAGGCATTGCTGTTACGAACTCCCGCTTGGCAGTTATATAGATCTTGTAAGAGAGATCTGATATTTCCAGTGATTAGAATTACGTCTCCGAGTAACTTCGACGTCGTCTGGCCAGGCTGAATGCCTCAATAGTTCATCGGTAGAAAAGGCGAGGTTAGATCTCCGATTCCGTTGGGTTATTTTTTTTTTAATTACAAGGGGCAAACGAGCTGGCGGTAAGTGACAGTCGACGAATAGACATTTGCACCACCAGAAAGTACGCAGATGAATTGCCGGCTTTTCAACAGGGGTTTCGGTTACCGGGACCTCTCACAAACCGAACGAAACGCGACATTAATATTACCTTTACCTTTTAAATGTTCAATCAAATCGAATAATAATTCATTTATTCACTTAGGTTTTATTTATGAACATTTCCTGATCTGATTCATAATATTTTAAATTTAAGTTTTATATTAAATTGATTAAAAAAATGTACATTTTATAATTTAACACTTAGTACACAAAGCCTTTAAAAGTATATTTATAAAGAAGAAGTTATAGATAAATTAGAACCGATGGAATTCGTTTTGGACTATTGTAAAATGTAAACGGTTGTCAGATTTCCAGCAAAGAACAAAATTCTAAACCTAAACCTACATATACATATGTACTCTGCAGACTGATTCGTTGATAAGATGTCTGTAAATTTGGCCCACACGTGGGATAATTTTGCCCACGCGTAGAAATATTTTGCCCACCACTTTAGGAAGTAGTTATATATTGAACAACACTAGGGTGTTGCTCAATATATAATAACTTTAATTCCAAGAAATAAAAAGCAAACGGACCGCCAAACAGAAGCCGTTGCAAAGTCCGCATGCAAACACGCGAAATACAACATAATTATTGAACCTTATTTGAATGTCAGTAAGAGCTATATTTGCTATAAATAGGTTTAAAGTATAGTTGTAATACGAAGGGAAGTACGTGAATCATTAGTTCGGCTAGATACTATCAGAGTCCTATACAATGAGTAATAGGCGCCCCGGAATTGAACAGCGAAACACGCTTTATATCCGTGATATAAATCATATCTCAAAGGCCGGCAACATATCTGCGGATAGTGCAGTTGTGCATATGCGTTGGTAGTCAGTTGAAGTAAGTACCATGAAAAGAAAAAAAAGAAAGACACATTAAATTTGATTCGTTCAAGATTGCCAATTATTCAATTATTAGTCATTAATTTATTAAGAATCTAATTAGAGGTAGCGCCACGCTTTTAGCCGAATCGGGCTGGCGCGTCCGGGTACCAGTACCTCTTTCTCACATGAAATCGGCGTGAAGTGGCGGCAATACTGTTACGTCGAGTGATGGTGTTGTTGTCGCGTTTCGTTCGGTTTTAATATTGTAATTTCCCCTCCAACTCAGCTAACATCTCGTACTAGGAGTGGTTTCCTTGCAAATTTCAGTCTACCGCTTCTTCGCTTTGTGCTATTGAAACTTTAGTTTGACGGGAAACTTTAGGATTAGACAAAACTATACCGTATTCCTACTATTCATTTAGAATAATTCAATTCTTACACAAAATAATAACATACTTGAACAATTTCTGTTGTATATACTGATGTACAGCATGCGATAATGGCACGTTTATTGTTTGCATTGAGTTTGCTTGCAAGCAAAATACTCTCCCACCCTGAAATAAAATAAAAATACTAGTAAAATATTATGACAAACAAACCAATACATGGAATATACAGGGGTATATATCAAGTGATGTCTTGATCACATACAACAGTAGTGGTATCTAGTCTGTCAGTATAAATAAGCATTTTAGGGTTCCGTAGTCATACGAAGAACCCTTATAGCTTCGCTCCGCAAGTCTATCTATCCGTCCTTCCGTGTAGGATTCCGTAGGATTACTAACTAGATGTAGGGACTTTAATTTTTTCATGCTGATAGGACATATCAAAAACTCGTTAGGTAATTTATTTTGAAAGACATCGAAGAAAAACCTTTGAAGTTATTAAAAAAAAACCTTTATCGCGTATAAGATACGCAATCCTTCTTTATAGATTTGACACACTCTTGGCCACTTTTCAATTGTTTCTAATTAATCGGGATAGATCAAAATGTAGGGAATTAAACTCATATATCAATCTTCAAGAGAAAAGAAGAACCTCATATTATATCAATTAAGAACTAGTACTCTTATTGGCTTACAAATTCTTATTAGGTAATCAATAAAAAGCCTTTTAAAGAAACTTAAGTATCATCAGTTCAGTTTCAAAGCCTATCCTATACAAAAACGTCAATACCTGAAAACCAACTACAGAGCCAGCAAGAGGTTGAGTTGCAGGGTCTGGGAACACAGACGCCGGGAGAGCATTCCACGCCTTAGCCGTTCGGATAAGGAAAGAAGCATCGAAACGCTTCGCTTCGCTTTTATCTAAATTATCAGTTGTTTGATAAAAAATAATTACTGATATATTAATAATTTTTATCTGTGAATTGGACATTAGATAATACATCAGTGGATTTTGGTGCCTTGCTAAAATTGGTACTTCAGAAGTCATTTTTAGCAAAAAGCATACTATCTCCGTTATTAGGAGATTACTGCATACTTATCATATTTACACTATACATATAAAAACTATGTTAAGATTCTATATACACATACAAAGAATTAGAAATTTTGTTTGTTCCGGTCAGTCTTCAAAACGGCGGGACCGATTTGGACGAAATTTTCACTGATATATAGCCGAATTTATAAGGAATAACATAAACTACTTTATTTTTAAGTAAATTACTTCCAGGGTTCCGCACAAAAAAGGAAATTCCCTCAAAATCTTAAATTACAGAATTCACGCGACCGAAGTCGCGAGTTACAGCTAGTAATGGAAAATATTTTCGGCTGTTAAAAAAGATTCCGGATTCAATATTGCCCCTCAGAGCATAAGTACAGCGAAACGAGCTGTTTTGTCACAAAACACCCGCCAAAGTATGATTTTATGTGTATGAATATCAGCCCCTCTGTTTATTGCCTTTATAATAAGCTTATGGAGTCTCGCATCACAGTAATATCTGATGTCTTGGAGAGATAGAAAGAGGGGAGACATAGGAAAGGTTTAATTTTCAAATATCTTACTCTGTTTTATCTATACCGAATTTTCATGAGATCTCTTCTTATTCCCAGCGTTATTCCGGTCTAGCACCAGGATGTGCTTAAGCTGCAGAAGATATCATTGCCGGAACCCCATAATCTCACGACTTATATCACTTGGTGACATTAATCGGAGCAGACTGTTTTACATGCCTTCCATAAAGATAATAACGATCCAAAATTTCATCAAGAAGGAAGTACCCTAAAGGTTTTGACTCCCTTTACGAATATATGGGAAATGTGTATTTTGTAATTTGGTATTAACATCAACTTTATACCTCTATAGTAACACTATAAGGGTTCCTTATCTTCCTTTAGAAATACGGAACCCTAAACACACACACAAATAAAAATCTTTTCAGCCTCTTAGCAAACGCTGATTTATACGCACTAACGGCTCATCCATAAATCACGTCACACGATTTTACAATTTTTTAACTCCTTCCCCCGTGCTTATCACATGTTGTCACATTTCCGACATCCCCTCCCCCCTTGTTGTGACGTCACATAATCAAAAATATAGCAGTTTTTTTCGAATATTTCATGTAATTTGTTAATAAAAGACAAGGGCTTTTGACCCCCCCTGCCCGTTATCATAAAATGTCAGATTTTAGTGGTGCCTCCCCTTACCTTTAAGGTAAGATCTAATTTGTGTATGACCTCTAACCAATTTACTTTGTAAATTAAAACACAAAGGACAAAACTCTTTATTACCCTTGTCTCATATGCGACTTAATTTGTACATTTGTTGTGGAATTTCTTAAAATTGTTATAGTAGAGACGGAACTTTCCAAGACGGTAACCCTAACGTTTTATGGTACAAGTTAAGTTCCAACCATTATTATGCAAGACGCGTGCGAAGGAAATTAAACTCCTCAAGTATCCCACCTACATACATCTCGAGATTAGTTTGAAGTTGTCGCCTGTAAGGTACTTAGTAATTTTGAATTGAATTCGCTTCTGAAACTATATATGTTAGAACTAAGTTAGCAGGTATTACTATACAGTTTAATCTATTTATTATTCTATATATGACTGGCCGGTTGGCGCAGTGGGCAGTGACCCTGCCTTCCGCTCCGGGGGTCATGGGTTCGATTCCCACCTCGAGTCTGGGTGTATACATTAAGTTGTCTACCTTAGGAACAGATGTCCGTGTGTCATATAGTCCTGTATATATTTATTTATATATATGTGTCCTCTTCAATAATCAAATATCATATATATCACTGTTTAGAAAAAAACAGAGGCAAAACGCGATTCCAGTTCTCTGAACTCGTTCGTCGGTTACGATAGTAAGGAAGAAGAAGAAGACGAAGAATGCGGCATTTTGGGGCAATTTGTAGTGCAGTATGACGTGGATCAGCCAAAATCTGGCGAAATTTTGGTATGTGTTTTAAATACAACATTTATTGTAGGTTTTAGATTTGAGGTAAACACGTCTTTGGTTTAATGTTGATTAATTTAATGTTGCCTACAAATAGCTAGCAGGAGGACGGAAAAAACTTTTGGAGCAATCTATTGAAATTTGTGCTAAGAGCACTTTGGTTATTTTTAATTAACAAATTTTATTTATTTGGATAATGTTCTTTATTGCACATTAGGCGATTATAGCTATCCAAAAACTATTATGCAGAAAAAGATTTGATTTGATTTCCAATACTTTGTCCTTTAGAGTAGATTTTTGGAAATCAAAATGGCCGGTGTGAAATTTAGAGTGTAGAGGCGACATCCGGTTGAGCTATGCAGTTTCTGGTAGAAGTCCAAACAATTCCTCGGAACACTCCCCACGTTATATTATACGACTAAATACATAGATTGCTTCCAAATATTTCCGCATAGCTAAACGGTCGATGATGGTCCGTTTTCCCTTCACAATTTAGTCCCAGCATTTTACTTATTTATGCGATTTTTTTGCGTTTAATACCAGTTTTTTTAGGCTGGGAAATAACCGAAGAACGTAAGGCCACACTTAAATTAATTTTAAGGGAATATGGTCAAAAATTAACTTCCTATTTTTATTACATAACTAGCGGACCAGGCAGACGATGTCCTGCCCGAACGTTGGGCTACTTACTATTTAAGTGTTGTGTCATAAGTGTTGGGCCTGTCTAATACTCCACCTGCGTACCTGCAATAACTGGTACACGTATATTGAAGAAATTTCCAACACAATGCTGTTAAATGTAACTTTATCCTAAACATGTACATGGGGAGTCAGGGTTGCCACATCTGATATTAAGTAAAAAATTGTACCTCTTTCTCACATAAATTCGGCGTGAAGTGTTGTCATGTAAAAGTATTATCTTCGTATTTCGTTCCTTTACTGAAAGATTCCGGTGACCCAAACTCCTCCTTATAGGCCGGTAACGCATCTGCAAGCCCCTTTTATTATTGATCTCTTTGAACGTCGGTAATCACTAAGGTAAACCGCCTGCCTATGAAACAATAAAGTGTATGATATAAAAATTGTTTGTAGTTGAAACGACTGATGGTAGAACAACACGGTCTCTCGCCTAAAGAAGAGTATTCTATTCAAAAGAATATGGCGAGTAAGAATACTTTGAGGTATGCAATATACTAGATTTCCCTTTAGATAATTCGTTTTAAAGTATGTGCTATGAGTGGGTTCAACGAATAACCAGTTGAATCAGAATATACGCCGAGTACGGATGTCTGTCCGTGTTCTTTATGTACCAAAGATATCGAAGCTTTAAAGGATTACAAACAAGAAGAAGAAAGACTTTTTAGGGTTCCGTAGTCCTACAAGGGGCCCTTATAGTATCGCTCTGCCTAGCCGTCTGTCTGTCCATCCGACCTTTGTCCACGCGCAGGGTGGTATAGATTACTTTACCACGCATCAAAAAACCCTTCTATGTAAGTGTGTCTTGACGCGCTTATTTAGAAGGGCTTTTGTTTGTTTTTCTTCCGAGTATTAGTGACAACCCTAGCTGAAATATCGGGACTGCCATAATCGTTGAATCGTATTACCATTACAACTGTCCACGGCGCCAGCTGCTTCCAACAACTTTATTTCAGAAACGCGCTTGGTTTTAGTCTACCGATCTTCGCATTTGCTCCGGCTCCGGACGTTCCGGTCCCGCAAAACCCCCTCGTATTTGACAGGTGGTGCGCGTGGTGGGCGGCGGGTCGGCGCGCCTGCACTGGCCGCGGCTGGCGGCGGGCCGGCCGGTGTAAATCAGAAACAGTTGCATAATGGAAAAAGTTGTAATATTCAGAACGCATTATATTCCATTAATATTCTAACGAGTTGCCGACGTGTTCTAACTTCCACTCAGTTTCCCCTGATGGGCATGGCATGTATGTATGTACATACATACATCTTATCAGGCAAGAGACGTATATTATATTTTTGGGTAAAAAACCACCTAAGTATGAATAAAAAGACAACAATTTGCAAAACACGTGGTATAAGGTTCAATGCTCGCTATGGATATACTATATTTCAGCGTAAATCAGGGAATAATATAATGGAAAAAGTTGGAACAAGTATTCTAACGATTTAACTCACACTTAATTTCCTTTGATATGTATGTTTATATGTATGTACATATTTGCAAAGTTATCTAACCAGGCTGTAGTTTTAAAAAGCAATCAAAAATTTTTTATTCCAATTTATTTAAGGGCCTTAAGTCTATTTAAGGTTATGCCAGACTCATCCAAAAAAACATATGCTTCTTACATTACATATCTATATTGTTTTAAAAATGTTACAAATTAAATCCACTGCATATAATTTTTCACACTTTAAACAAAGTCGTACCTCAGATGTCGGTCTGGACAAAATAGATTGCAAATTAAAAGTTAAATTGCTGTTATGTAGAAGATTAACAAATGAAAATAATGATATGTGTTTAAAACGTCTCAAGTCTGTCTTTTATACAGTTTTATATATGTTAGCGTAATAAATAGAGAGGCTGTAATAACAGGAAAGCAAAAAGACTGAGGAGCTTGCGCGAATAGATGCCAACTTGTAGGGGGTGTTTCGCTAGCGTGAGTTGGTTTGTATGGAGATTTTTAGTGTTTGTACTGCGGTCGTCGTCATCCGTACAGCGCCATCTAGTTTGCTTTGGTGTAACCTTTTCCACTCGACGTCATTGCCATCTC
This sequence comes from Charaxes varanes, assembly GCA_024363005.1. Classification (NCBI taxonomy): domain Eukaryota; kingdom Metazoa; phylum Arthropoda; class Insecta; order Lepidoptera; family Nymphalidae; genus Charaxes; species Charaxes varanes. Next base: position 1,295,905 of record JANCMC010006173.1, read on the forward strand.
GTTATGTAGCGGTAGCTACGGGAATTTTCTGAAAATTCATAATATCTAACAATATTGGAAAAAAATTGAATTCAATGTTTGGGAGACAGAACGTCTTATATAATTCACTAACGGGTTCGGTAGACGTTGTCTTGCCCGCATTTGGCTCGTCTGATATTGCCCAGTTAAACAATCTTCTGTATGTTTTTCCATAAAATGTGACAATGGCCGAAAGTTATATGACATCATAATTTTGCATGGCACGTGGTTCAAAAGGTCTAGTACGAACGTCATCTATTTGAAGTATTGTCGAGCATCGACCAAATCTACACTTTTATCATTTCATTAATTTAAGTTTTTTCTTTTATTTTTTTTTTATTGCACAACCCAAAAAAAGTCGTACAAGGTGTGAGATTAATGCTAAAAGCATTTTCTGGCAGCCTACCTTAGTCGTGCAAGAAAAAAACTGCAAGTGTGCAAAAGTGTTTATATAAAAAAATAAACCTATCAGCAGTAGGTATATAAAATGTGTATTAATTTGTATATAATTAAATACAAACTATATGTTAAAAAAAATACAAAGAAAAGAGTAAAAAGTTGAAGCTTGAGATTTTGTTTCTTTCTTTCCTTTTAAACCCTCCATGAAGTAAATCGAATGAAACTAAATTCAAATACGTCCAACCGTTTTCGAGTTTTCGCGAGACTGATGAACAGCGATTGATTTTATGTATATAAAATATCTCTTCCTTTGACAGACCTTAGGTCTTCTGGCGTGGACTGCTTGACCCTCGGCCAATACATGCAGCCGACGAAAAGGCATCTCAAAGTCCACGAATACGTGACCCCCGCCAAGTTCAAGAGATATGAGTAATTTACTTCATATTTCGAGCCTCAATATCTCAACGGTATAAGGTATGGCCTGAAATCCGCAAGGTATCCGGTTCAAACCCCACCGACGTTGGGCTATTGTCGCACCCACTCCTAATACAAGCTTTTAATTTAAGCTTACTAGGAGGGGGAAAATGGAATATTAGACATAGCTAAAAAAAGCTTTAATATATATATATTAAAGCTTTTAATTAATATGTACCGTTTTTCTCAAGTAAATATTGCCGATAGTTTATCGTTCCGCTAACATGACTGATAGATAGTTTAAGTCATATTACGGATAATTTACTGCCACTCGCTTCGCCCGCCGCGCAATCCCGTTCCAACTTATAGTAATTTGAGTGCCACCGCCCAATTACTAAGACTGCTGCGAGTAATTCGCGCAACCTCGTTTTCCCTATGATTATTTTCGTGTTTAATATTTTGTAAGAAAAAAAATATTTTGACTATATACTCGGTTCTGAAAATATACAACTAATTTGCTAAGAATATTAACTTACTTACGATTCCCGCAATTTTATCTGCGTAAAATTTACTTGCGATAATCCTTAGAACTTATTAATATGGAAAAATCCGTTCTAAAGTTCTAAACTGGTGTCTACTATAAACTAACTCCGTGCTGAATTTCATCTTTGTACGTTCCGCAGTTTTCGAGACTACGTGATATGGCGGGTTACCTTTCGCTTTTATACATAGGGATTATGCATCCAACAACATATATGAGAAACCAGCTGGCACATTAGTGATTTGGAAGCGATAAGACTTAAGGAGCTAATCCAGAAACCTCGCCGATGCGTTGTCGGCCTTTATAGAGGGGTTCAGGCCACCGAGAACTCTTAAATAAAAATAAGCGATATAAATAAATATATACAGGACTATATGACACACGGACGTCTGTTCCTAAGGTAGACAACTTAATGCCTGTGTTGTAGACTCTCGATTTCATATTTGAACCTTCTTTAACGAAATCGATGTGCTTTTTATTTACAGTCAGTCCCTTTTGAGCTCTATGAAAAAATCCAAAATCCGTAAATGTGTAGTGAAATCACAAAAAGAAATTGCAAATTAAAGGAAATCTTATGAAAACCATAACTTTTAAAACAATCCTGAATATATTATGTATTGCAAATACAGAACCCCCAGTGCAGCAGTCTGACTCACACTTGTCTGGTTTAACAACACTTACTATTTTTCCAGTAGTGGGATCTTTTTCTTCAATTTCGCCTTCTTGCATAAAATAGTCATCAATGGACATAATGCGGGCTGTTCCACCATGCTCCGCTTCTTTATCTCTTATTAATTTAGCCAGATAGGATTTACCACTACCTGGCGGACCTGTAATATGAACAAAGGTTATTTTAGTAAACAAACTTCAAAGCTAAAGAATTAAAATAATCAATATTTCAAAAAAGCCTCACCTCTTAGAATTATAATAATTTTTTCTGGTCGCATTTCGCGTCCGGGTAGCTCGAGTAAATCATCAATCATTACTATATGCTTAGACTGTTCAACTTCTGTTGTAACATTACTTTTTAAATCTTTAGCTTTTTTTGAACTAGTACTGTCATTTGAATCGTTTTCTCTGCTATGTTCCCGTTTACGACTGTCTCTATCACGACTGCGGCTGCGATTCCTACTAGTATCCCTTCTATCTCTAATTTTATCTCTGACTAAATTATGTTCTCGACTAAAATCCCTGTCTCTCCCTATGTCTCTGTCTCGAACATCACGGCTTCGGCTATCAATATCCCTGATTACATCTCTCACTGGTTCTCTTTCCCGGCTTAAATCACGGTCTCGCATTAAATCCCTCTCTCTCCCAGAATCTCTTTCTCGAGTTAAATCTCTTTCCCTAAACATGTCCCTATCTCTGCAGTCCCTTTCTTTCACAAGATTTCTATCTACAGCTACTTCTCTTCCATAATCTCTATCTCTCCTCATGTCTCTAACTCTGTCCTGATCATCCCCTCTGTCCCTACGTTCATAATCAGTCCGTCTAAATCTATCGCGATCATCGTATCTTCTCTCCTCAAACCGCTCTTCCACTCTTCTATTGTACATATTGTGATCATTTCTATTTAAAATTTTAGGATGATCCCTGTATTCGTCCCTATTTGACCTCCTCTCATAGTCCCTAGAATGTGTTTTTTCCAAAGACCAATCATCATTATCTGCTCTTTTTGGTTTTTTGGAAAATAGCTCATTAACTTCTTTTTCAAAGTCTATTTTCGTACTAGTTTCACTATCTTTTGATGTATGATTGTATTCAAACATATGAACTGGTTCGATGAATTCTCGTGCTGAAATAAAATAAGTTTCAATTAGGTTTTTATATTATCATGAAGGTATTGCACATGACTAGTACAATCACTCCATCATGTGATTTTGTATGATAATACAAATATTAAAACATATGTTTTAAGGCAGGAATACAAACTACATAATATGTTATTCATCAATACTTAAGGAAGTGTAATTGAAAACAGAAACTGCTTAACTCTCTAAGCCTTAATTTTAGAAAATGATTCTCACAAAATAGGCCTGTCCTTAAAAAATTTAATACTAAATAGATTCTTATTTGGGTGTTTAAGTCTAAATATGTCAACAATGTATTGAAGATATATCTATCTTGCATTTTTCTTCAATATTAATAATTAATTATTCTGGTCCAATAATAATGATTAATTTCAATTAATTAAACACTATGTATTCACACGACTATGTATTAAACACTATGTATGCTGTAGATTTGACAGGTTTCTTTCCCTTCAGAAACCTTATTTTACACAACAAAATTTAAAAAGTCCATATTTTCATCTTTTAAAAGAACCTTTACAAAATTATTCTTCCATATTTGTTGTATATTCAAAGATAGTGTGGCAAGTAGGATAATGGTCTTAATTCTCTAAAATTTTATTTTCAAAGAATGTCATGAAAAAGTTAATACATAATTTTTACTTTTAAAGACAGGTCTACTATTTCTCAACTCAATTTGAAAGTAGAATAACACAATATATTCACATTCTCATAAAAAGGTTATTTTAATGAAGTTGAAAATATATTTTCCTAAAACAAAAAATATTGAGTGCATATAGATATTTGTATGATCATAACAATTACCCTCGTTTTAATTACCTTTCAATCTAAGAGGTTTGTGCTCATATTCAACAATAATAGATGGTGCAAACATTGGCTCAACATCCCACTTAGGCTTTACTGGTGCATTTGTTGGTTTTTGATTGAATTGTTCACTTCTATCAAATTCACTATTGGAGTAATCATTATATACTTTCTGTGAAGGAACATTTTGTAAAAGGGCCTGTGGAGGTGGCACATCAGGTCTAAAGGATGGTGGTGGCCCTCTCTGTGGCATGTTCTGATCATTATATTGATTATGTCTGTCATAATATTGTTCTTGTTGCATCTCATTGGATCTATTATCACCACCTTTGTTGTGGTTTTCTTCATATCTTTGTTGAACAGGCTCACTAAAGTTTGAATTTGGACCTTGCCTTTGATTGTTTTGGAAATTATTTATAGTTTGCTGTTTGTAAGGTAGATTCAGAGGTTGATTGTATTGTTGATTACCATACTGTTGATTGCTGTGTTGCTGATTACCAAACTGTTGATTGCTGTGTTGCTGATTACCAAACTGTTGGTTACTGTGTTGCTGATTACCATACTGTTGGTTACCATGTAGTTGATTACCATATTGTTGATTACTGTGTTGCTGATTACCATATTGTGGATTATTAGGATGTCTGTTATATTCATTATTATTATTATAATAATTTCTATTGTTATCACCCCATTGATTTTGAGGTGGCTTTGTATTTTGTTGGTATGCCTCAGCTGGATTATTATCAGGAAGTTTTTGATTAGTCATCATTGATAATATGTTCATAATTTTCTCATCGCCAAGAATATTATTTATACCTTTTGAAATTTTTAAGTAATCAGGTATACCCATATTTTGCTGCTGATGTTGATTAACAGCCTCATCTGTTATATCTATAACATCTTGGGTGTTAGGTTTTTCTCCTTGTGGTACCAAATCTAGACCTGGTATATCCTTAGAGGATTTACTAGTAGGTAAGAAAGTAGATTTTGTTGGAGGGGGAGAAGTATATTCTTCATTCATATCATAGTCAGCATAAGAGTCAGTATAGGGATCATCATAAGAGTCATATCTGTCTTGTGGGTCAGCTGATTTATTTTTATCCCTACTATATTCCTGATGTTTTGTATTATCAAACTGCGGGTATAGAGTTTGATTCTTATTTGTGTATTTCTGTGCATTATGTTTTTTAGTTTCCACTTTCAACTGTTCAGTAGGGGGGTAGTTGGTAACGTTAATTTTTGACGTAGGAGGAATAGTTGGTAATGTATTATTATTACCTGCATTTGTTTTGTTGGACACTGGAACTGTATTGCTCATCAGACTAGCCCTCTTTAAATTCATTTGGCGACGTCGCTCTAGTAACTGGAGACGGCAGGCCTCAAATTTCTGCTCATATTCAGCATAGGCCTGTTTATCAGGATGGTTTACATTCTCTTTTTTCCATTTTTCAATCTCTTCTTCCCACTTTTGAAACTGAATATCAAAGAGCTTTTCCTCTTCAGAAAGCTTTTTCAGGGCTTCTGTATTAACTGCTTGACTAGTTAGCTTCTCTGCAGATGGATCTGAAGTATTAGACCAATTTTTATTGTTACCTGTTGTGTTGTTACTATTGTTGTAGCCAGCTTGGATGTTTTGCGGAGACTTTCCTGATGAAAATGTAGGAGCTGTTTTTGACTGGGTATTGCCATATAGAGGTTGATCATTCTCATGGGGCGGAGGTGGAGGGGGTGGTTTATCGGGTGGTGGTGCAGGCGGGGGTATAGCAGTTGGTATTGGTGGAATTCCAGTCATCGCCTGCATAGCTTGCATTTGTTGCATGTACTAGAACAAAAAATTAAATTGTGGCATACATGCTATATTAAGTAGTATTTACTTGAATACACATTTGATATGTTTCAAACTGAAACAAATTTCTTAGCATTTCATGGATTTTCCATACAGGTGCAGAGTCCATTACATTGCAGAGGAAGTGAACTTAGAAATGCCTGGGACTTGCAACACAGATATAGGTTTAAGAGTACTCTTTAAAGTGGCCATTAACACTTACCTTCACTGCCAGTCTTCCCTCCCCTGCCTAGCCAAATCAGGTATGATCCTACTAATGTGGCATTGGATGTCCTTTAATGTCCTATTATTAATTTGTTTTTGGGAAATTTTGAATTTGAAGATATATTAGAAGAAAGTTAGCTAGACTATGTTGTGGAAATCTAATGTTATTGCCCTATCTTGGTAGTGGGTCTGTATTTCGGGTGTTAGCTGCCCTTTTATAGATCAACTGTATCTACCATCAATATTTGAAGTGACTTGCCCATGAACATAGCATTTCAAGTATTATTTTAACGATAACTGTCACGAAATATTTATATTGAATTATTGAACATATTCTCTTAGTTTTGTAAATAATTTATACCATGCTATTTAATCTTGAAAGCAGAAAAATCTTGTCATCTAATTAGGAAACAAATCTGATTTGGAGTAGCGTTCTTAGGATACTTTTAAGTTTCTACTTTGTAATTTACGAGATAATAACGGGTATTAAAAGTAATTATTTTTACCTTATCACCGTATTGTGATTGGCATTTAAGATAGCGGTACGTCTTCTCAATTATAATTGACGGCAACGTTAAAAAACTTCGCATTTATAGATAAAATCTCACATGGAAGATGACTGCATTTAGAACAATCATGAAATAGTTCTGATCTTCTTCGACTATTTCTCCAGATACGTGGGTTGCCATCTCTTTCAGGAATTGACCGTGTTTTTGAAAACATAAAAATGTTTCAACGATCCAAGAAATTTTGTAATCCTCCATGTTTTCGGGACATTTAGCGATGTACTTTTTCATATACTCGTAAGGTGATAATTCGTTTGACGCCGCAAAATCCATTAGGATATTTTTTAATAATTTAATATTTTTTGATGTGTAGTAGAAAACCATAATGGAAAGTAATATTAGGGTTTACATATAACAGAAACGAAATCAAAACTTGACACCAAATACACAAAAGACAAATAATTTTGTTGACAGTTTATTTTTATTTCTTTACCATTTAGCCAGTATTGTTTGTATTGGAACTTGCAAAAGAGAATATATATCTTATGAGTTTTGTTTTGTTTTAATATTAAATTCAGGATTTTATCCACGAGGCTTATTAACCTTCCAATAATGATTATAAATTTAACGCTTCCATAACTTTTAAGGAATTTAAATAGGTTCATAATTTGTTTATTTTTACTAAAGAATACAGCTATAACAGTATCTATAATGTTGCTTGGCTAATGTACTACCTAGTCTTAAAAATAGTTAATTAGGACTTTGTTCTGTTTTATCGGATACGGAAAAACAACTCTATATATAATTTTATTTTAAAAGTACATTTACAACTTGCATATGAAACAATTACTTAAATACTAATATTAGACATATTAGCTGATATACAATCTACAACAAATGTACATAGCATTGTTATAAAATATCATGCAAACACGATAAAAAAACAAAATAAAAAATTAAATTAGAGTTAATATAGAAATTATATAAAAATTAAATAATTATTATAAATAACCTGAATGAGAACTATAAGGTGCAACTCAGCTCAGCTTTACGGTCTATCTAACCGGTTTTAACAGTTTAGTAACCAGTTTTAACTTTTTAGTAACCGGTTTTAACTTTTTAGTAACCGGTTTTAACAGTTTAGTAACCGGTTTTAACTTTTTAGTAACCGGTTTTAACTTTTTTTGTAACCGGTTTTAACTTTTTAGTAACCGGTTTTAACTTTGTTTGATACTGTATGCCAATCTGCAGTATTCATGTTTCATCTTCCATATATTAAAAAGAAAAAAATTATCAATGTTTTTTAAGACATGTCTCATATCCTCGTTTCACCTCCTACCAAACTTAAATTAAAAGCTTACACTTTCACTCCTACAAGCTTTTAATTTAAGCTTAGTAGGAGGGGAAAAGTGAATATTAGACATACCCAAAAAGCATTCATAATATTCTTTTACAAAAAAAAAAGCTTGTGGTAGGAGTGGGTGCGGCAATAACCCAGTGGCGTCGGGGTTTCAACCGCGTACCTTGAGGAATTCAGTCCATCCCTCCTACCGTAGAGCTATTGGGGTATCTAAAACCTGTGCCTAACTAAAACTAATCTAATATCATCCAAAAACTCGTTTCCAGGAGCCGATGGCCAGACACGTCAAATCCCCTATTTTTAGAACAAGCAGGCCAAAACATGCCCAGCAGTCCGCCGAAAAATCTATACCGGAACAACCAATCCAGGGAGCCAATCAGGTACAGGACGTCACCGTGCCCATGGAGCAGGACGTGGAAGAGCCAGCAACAATATTGAGGGATGCTGCGGATGTATCCGATGTGCTCACGCAGAAGGTGCTGACGCTCTCGCAAGATGAAAGACAAGCTCAAAAAAGAGATAAAATGGTGCGTAAATTTTGAGATACATCTATAAAAACGAACAACTACCTTGGTTGGTTAGGTACCAATGAGCTCACTAAAAACGGTTATAAAACCAGCTTATACGCGGTAGAGGTAGGAGCAAGGGGTATACCAGCAAAGAACCCACGCCCCCCGGAACAGTAGGCAGGGTCACTGCCCACTGCGCCAACGGGCCAGTCAACCTGTTTTACCTATATGTATGTATTTATATATTTCCAAAAAAAAATTGTGTATAACAGGTGGCTGTTACCTATAACGCAGGCATTAAGTTCCCTACCTTAGGCAATTTCGTCCGCATATGGTAAAAGCAATTATTTTTTATTAGACCTCCTTAATCCGGCCCTATCGAAAAATCCGTCCTTAGCGGATGTCTACTATATATATATATATAAACGAAAGGTACCTAGGGCAAAAATCTCGAAAACCGCGGGACACACAAAGAAGAAAGGCAAGTAGGTAGTTTATATAATTAGATATATATATATATATAATACGGAACAAAGTTTATTTGAATAAAGTACACATTAAAATAAACCAAAGCGGTATTGGCCCCCAAACTAGGATTTCTTGTACCTTGAGGGGAAAATATATATAAAGATTGTTGGTTTCATCTACCTAAGTTCTTTCTTAAATTCGGCATTCAATAATGCCTTTCATTCCATCGCTATTGTTAACGAATTGAGGGCTCTATTTTAACTTTAAAAATTTCCAGCTTCATACTCTATTGTTTGAGACTTATTCAAATTTCCAATTATTGATGTTCGCTTTTTGCGTAAAAAATCTCTAACAATAGACTACTGTTATCTGTTTTAAAACATAATTAAATGTATACGGAAGCATATTTAAAATCACACAGAAATGTTTCTCTAATGCCGAAGCCCGACATAGCTTTTTTTTTTTAATGTTACAAGGGGGCAGATGAGCAGGCAGCACGACCAGAAGGCCAACAGATGCGCTGCCGGCCCGTAATGACGAGTTTAGGCCACCGGTCTCAGTCTCAAGTCTCAAGTCTCAGAAACAAAATGAAACGCGACAACAATAAGATGACGTGACAGCATTGCAGCCACTTCACGCCGATCTTATGTAGGAAAAGAAAGAGAGAGGTTAAATCAATCTTTAGCACACGTTTTAATTTGAGATACGAGCAAATGTGTTTTGCATTAACAATCCTGTAAACGTATAATTATTTAAATGTTACATGGTCATATTAATAACTTTATTTTTACACTATCACAATGGTTATAATATTATTTCCTAAGAACCACCATATTTGGTGGAAATATCCTATACAAGAAGGTCCTCACTAAATATGTATTTCTTACCTAACGTATTTTTAAGGAAATTGGAATACTAAAGGCTTTAACAGAAAATTTATATAAATATTATAATATTTATTATTTTATAATCGATATGAGTAACAAATTTTTTATTATTCAACGTTGTAATTTTATGAGATTTAATTTTTATCCAAAATGAGATTCTAGTTTATATGGTTGTACTTAAAAGTCGATAATAAAGGTATATTCTATAAATGCAGTACAGTAGTGTTTCTAAAACTACTTACTTTGCAACTGAAGCCGCAAGACTTCAATCTGATATTCGACAGGACTTAACCATAATATTATAATGCTAGTGGTCATGATTTGCAACCCTACAACAATTCGGTTTCCAAAGCCACCGAAGTCGGATGTCAACGCATGACGCGTTTTGAATGTGCCTCCTTGGAAACTTGGTAATAAATATAATATTTTTATCTCCACCCGCACTCACCACACGCAAATATTTCGCGCCCTAATCTTACTGAGGGCGCCTTTGTCAAATATTAAGACGTGCATAAGTCATCGGTCGATGAAGCATTGGAAAAATAATAATCTGTGCTCCTTAGCGAATTCTAGTATTAGTTTGTGTTTGCAGAGATTAGAATATGCGGGGTAACGTCTCTTATGGGAGAAAAGTTGAAAAAATGTCCAACATTATAGCTCAGATTCAAAACATTTAAAAAAATGTATTTGTGTATCAGTCGGCTGTTACCTATAACATGCGGTTCAAACCGCACCGCCATTGGGGTATTGTCGCACCCATTCCTAATACAAGCTTTTAATTTAAGCTTAGTAGGAGGGGAAAAGGAATTACTTATTTAATTAGGGATTTATGAGAATACTTTAAAATAATTCCTAATATTCTTTTCAAACAAGAAAATTTACAAATACCTACATCGTGTTGCATACTTTTATCATTTACTAGCTGTTGCCACGACTTGGTCCGCATAAAGTAGTTTAAAATAATAGATACAATTTTAGCCTGATGTTATATAGCTTATTTCCGTGTTTCGGAAGGCACGTAAAACAGTGGGACCCGGTTAATTTCATTTTGTGATATTAGTCGTAAGGTTGTAGAAATTGTGGGGGTTTCGGGGACGACGTCAGATGGCAATCGGTTATCTTAACTCTCCCCATTGACCCATCTTCAACAATCTAAACGGACCCTGTTATTTAACGGGGTTAAAGCTATAAAGAAGAAGTTATATAGTATATAGCCTTCCTCGATTAATAAGCTATCTAACATTGAAAGAATTTCTCAAATCGGACCAGTAGTTCCTGAGATGAGCGCGTTCAAACAAATAAACTCTTCAGCTTTATATATTAGTATAGATCAGATGCGGAACCCTTCTGTATAAGCCTGTCGTAACACGCTCTTGGCCATTTTTCGTTTTAAGTTTTATCTTTATCACCACATTGATGGTGCAGTAATAGAACATTTACAGCCGATTGTCGCTGGACAATAGAAATGTTTATTAACTCACTCCTCACAACAAAATATAAATATATTACGTACCACAAGTCAACATACACTTTACTTAGAAAAAAAATGTTCGTGCTATGCCAACAGGCAATAAGTCTTAATCGTGTAACGCGTATAATCAATAATAAATAAATAAATATATACAGGACTATATGACACACGGACGTCTGTTCCTAAGGTGGACAACTTAATGCCTGTGTGGTATTATATTAGTCGTGTGATTGTAGAGACTGTGGGGGATTCCGGGGATGCCGTCAGACGGCAGTCGGTTATCTCAACTCGTCCTACAGCCACATCCTCTGCAATTTAAGCCGACCCTGGTATTAGACCAGGATAACGTTTAGAAAAAAGAGAGTAAGTTACTTGTATTTCTGTAATAGTTTAGGTCATTTTTAACATCCGCCAGAATCATTTGTTATGTACAAAGTTTGGGCGGACGTTATCCGTCCATATTTTCACGCCATTTTCACACATCCATGCGTTTCACGCGAGAGACATTTTTACACTCTTGATAGATATTTATAGCCGTAAAATATGGCCCCGTTCTTCATTTTTTCTGACACTGTTTCGTGTTTGGATTTAAACATGCTGTTTTAAGATTTCGCTAAATAAAGTGATTAACGTCAAAGTCATTTTTTTATAAGTCTACGACGAGCTATTTCCCGCGACTTTGTCCGCGTAGACCTCCTTAGTCCGACCCTATCGAATAATCCGTTTGAAGCGGATGTCTACTAACTATTAACTACCCCCCTGCCAAATTTCGTCTTTGTACGTTCCGCAGTTTTCGAGATTTCCTGATAGGTAACCTTTTGACCTTTTTGGATTTAGCTGTTTTAATAGCGTTAATTTTTTTTTCTTTTTACATATTCATATATTATTATGGCCATAACATTTATTTGTCTTAAAAGGTAACAGTAAAAACCTAAAGTTTGCAAAAACTAATCCTCAATAACTCGACGAAAGACGGACGGACAGACAGACGGAAGAAAGTCAAGACAACCTCTAAAACGGACAATATAAATAAATATATACAGGGCTATATGACACAGGGACGTCTGTCCCAAAGGTAGACAGCTTAATGCCTGTATTATAGATAACAGAGGCCTGTTATACTCAAAAATTTTATTTGTAGAAATATATAAATACATACATATAGATAAAAAGAACAATAAAAAACATCAAAAGATGGAAAAACAAAGGCCCTATAATTGAAAAACACAATCGACGAGAAAATAAAACAGCGATATTAAAGAAAAATCTAAACAATGCGAAAATAAATGTACATTTGAATTATTCAGTCCTAATTAATATTGACACCGTAGACCAGGTAGGCCCAGGAAGCGGTGGCGCGACGACTTGGACGTATTTGCGGGAAAGGAGTAGATTGGTTTGCTCTTGATAGAGGAGAGTGGTCTAAGAGTAGGGAGGCCTTGGCCCAGCAGTGGAACATTAAAAAAAATGAATATTGTTATAAAAAAAGGCATTTTAATTCTTAAAATGCATACTGTAAATGTACCGATATAAAAAATAAGACGAGACATTTAAATAAATTTATTATATAAAGTAACATGGATTATTAATCTATGTAAAAATTATACATATATCAGTGAAATATACAAGCGTATAATAAGAGCTTTTTGCATGGATTCTATATTAATTACGAGCTTTTATTTAGTTTCACCGATGTCGGTAATCAAAATTGGCAAGCTAAATTAGATCCATTTCCCATTATCGTATTGGGCCGAAATTTTGCACACTTATGCATATCGTGTGTCAATGCAATATTATGACAACATGGAGTTGAGCTGATGAATGGAAGGTGGCCATAGGTACTTCGTTATAAAACAACATAAACGCATCGAGTTTAGGCTCGTTAAATTCGTTTTGAAGAGTATTTAAATGGTATTCAGGGTCTGATAGTGGAGCTGGAAGCTGATCATGAGAACTCCGTTATAAAACGACATAACCATATCGAGTTCGGGCTGGTTTAATGCAAGATGCATTAAACGAGCCCGAAGTCGAAACGAAGAGTACATTGTTTTTAGATGGTGTCCAGGGTCTGATGATGATGATGGAAGGTCGCCATAGGAATACTGTAATGAAAAGACGTAACTGCATCCACTCTAATATTCCCTTTGCCCGTCCTACTAAGCTTAAATTAAAATCTTGTATTAGGAGTGGGTTCGACAATACCCAACGCCGGTGGGGTTTGAACCGGGTACCTTGCGGATTTCAGTCCATACCTTATACCGTTGAGCTAAATTTTATTTATTTGTATAGAATGTGCTTACATTAAAATATAATGGAGAATCATGACGAAAAGTTTGTATTCTCCACTGCAGGATTCGAACCTGCCTCCGCTTGCAAAGCAGTCTGCAGTCAGGCAGCCCAGTACCTGTCTGTGGCAGCCTATCACGTTATCTTCTATTTTGATATAGGTATTTTGTTCTTGTTTAACAATTCTATACATATAAATAAAATTAAAGTGTATCTCCACGATTCACCTAGTTTGCCATCATGTAAAGGAAAAAATTAATTAATGGTTACAGCCAATAGCGTCACGGGCCAATGTTGAGAAACATATGATGCGAGTTCACGGCGAGAAGAAGGTGAAACCGAGGAACCACGTGTGTCAGCAGTGCGGGAAAGGTTTCACTGTAAGTTTTCCTTTATATATAAATAAGTCAAAGGTATCCAAAACTTAATATAAATCAACTGATTGTCTAAATATTTCATTTTAAGGGGTCATCCATTTATTATTATTATTATTTAGCTCTCACTCACGAATACGTAATAAATATATATAAACAGCTAAAGAGAATATAAATAAACTTAAATATATGCTACCTAGATACATACATACATATATGTACCGGTCGGAGGTTTCACTCCGATTTATTATTGTCCATAAATAAACTTTACACGAAACTCATTAACTCCTCGCTTCATTCTTGTCACAGGCTGTGACATTATGAAACAACGTCCTTCTTGGTGTGACATCATATACTTTTAAATTTGATTCATGTACATAAATCGATACCTCCCACGTAAGTTGTAGTAACCCCAAATTCTCAACTTTACAGAAGGGCCGGCAGCGCATCTGCTGGCCTTCTGGTCGTGCAGATGTCCATGGGCGCCGGTAGACACTTCGATGCCTGCTGCCTGCTCGTCTGCCCCCTTGTAACATAAAAAAAAGCTTTATCAATCAGCGTATTATAATTTATTACATGTATTGTAGATTTCGAAAATAAGCTAATTACATCCGTTCTATCAAAGTTTACCGAAAATAATTGTTGTAAAAGTTTTTTGCCGTAAGAATTCATAAAAAAAGTGTTCCCCTATAAGATTGTTTGCTTTATCGCCACTAGAATTAAACCTATATTTTAGGATATCGGTAGATTCTCTTCATTTGCATATTCCTGGATATTGGGTCAATTTGAGTACGGGGCTCTGTGTAAAAGTACTTCCTGAGGAAACAGAGCTCTCTCCACGATGATTAAATATTTCAACGTTTACCTCTATTAAATTTAATATTAATTGTGTTTAATACTCTAAAAGTATAATACACCACATTTATACACCAAATAATCGCCACGTGTTTTTTTATATATAACATACGGGCAATAAATGTCGCCTCATGACAGCAGGGCATCAACCAGCCTCAACCCTATCGACACTTTATTTGCTACGTTGACGCGAGATCAAAATAAATGGCTTTTTCATATGACAAATTTAATTCCGAAAAGGCGCACTTTAAAAATGAAAAATATTTTTATCCATATTGCTCTGTTATATATCTATATCTGCTATATTGGTTTTGGAATGACGAACACGTTATAAGAAAAGCAGTAAGGCCTGCTACACGGTGGACAGACGGCCTGCTTAGGTGCCGCTGAATAACTACGGCCTAAGATAGATCTTTGTGGAAATTACTATTTCCAACAGTGGGCTTTATCAGGCCGAAGAAAGGAAGGATTGAGAGAAAGAAAGAAAAAAGAAACAATGTTTATTCAAACATTGTGAAAAAGTAAACAGTATAAATGCATTATACAGTTATAACTTAAACTAAACACTAGACTATTCTTTTAATAATTATATAGTATGCAATGAAAAGAAAACTTAGAACGAATAATGCAAGGTTGTGGAATGTCAGCGGGGCGACCCTCCCACTCACATCACTTGAAACATTAAATGCGCTAGATGCTAAGGTCTTAATATAGTACTTAATACGGCAGAAGTGAAGAGAGGGACGTCTGTGACTTGTTTGATTTACAAGAAACAGTTACACCTTGTATCAAGATCTTGTATCAAGATCTTGAATAAAAGAATCTTAAAACTAGACATATAGTATACTAACTAGATATACAGCAAAGTGTCTCAATGTTTACTTCACAATGTGAAAGGGAGTGACAACACGGTGCTTTTTATATTTTTGGTTTTACCGTCAGTAATTTTTAACAAGAATTGGTCTCTAAATATCACGGAGAAGAATAGTTGGAAGTCAGTTGTTTTTTGGCTTATGCAGGATGTAGTCGCCGCTACATAACAAGATGGCAATGATGTCGAGTGGAAAAAGGTTACACCAAAGCAAAGTAGATGGCGCTGTACGGATGACGACGACCGCAGTGGAAGCGCTAAAAATCTCCATACAAACCAACTCACGCTAGTAAAGTTTCTACTTACGATTACTGTATATAGATCTGCCGACAAACTACTGTCGGCGAGGCGCGGCCGCCTTGGGCAACTCCAACTAGCCCGGACACGAAGATCTTCCTTTCCAGTGGTTGAGTATATCGACCTACACTCCCATCTTTCATTCCTCGCCGAAACCTTCCACTTTGGTGTGCCTACCTACAGGTAACAAAATGGTTAAGTGAAGCTGGTTCTTGCTTTACTATTTATCGGGGACGAAGACGATCACCCACCACTTGGTTGACGACGGTCGAAAAGACCCGAAAGAGCCCTGCTAAATAGACGCCTATTATACACAAATATTTTTTTTACATATAGATACTCAAAAACTCGAGGCGGGATCGAACCTACGACCCCCTGAAATCAGGGTCATTACCCACTTCGCCAACGGGCCAGTCAATGACCAATTATTCTCAGTCAGATATGAGTAATTAGTCAGATTGACTATACTCAATGTGACTAACATAGGTTTCCTCTTACTAGTTCGTTTAAAAAATACTATCAAAAAACATTCTTGTAGACAATGAAAATGTGATTAATTTATTTTAAGGAAACGAGTCAATGCGAAATTAATAAGCCATATTTTGACATAAAGTCAATTTTCGCTCCTGTCACTGGTGACATTTTATTTGACAAGCTGGACATGGGCTCTGAATATATAGGCCTTTACACGTGATGAATTCTCGCCCAGTTTGACGTGCTTTGTGGACGTTTTTATTTGCACGCGTAAAATGTATAGGTCAATTAAAATCAAACTCTCTGAATTGGTTTGGATTTTTTTTGTAACTGTTTAAATAAAGCAAAACTGCGGGTAGAATGAAACTAAAGTTTCCTAGTGTCCTTTAATAATATGAAATTTAAAAAAAAGCGACTTCAGATATCAGAATTGGACTAAAATTAAACACAGGAAGCACAGCTTTCAAATAAAAAAACAATCACCAAAATCGATTCACCCAGTCGAGGACAAACATAAATAAATGACCAAGGGCGTGTCAAGACACATATAGAAGGGTGCCGTATCTGATACGCTATAAACGTATTTGTTAAATAACTTCAAAAGTTGTTGTCTGATTTTGTTCAAAATAATTTTCCTTATTAGTTTTTAGCAACATGGAAAATTGCGATATATATATATATATATATATATCGCGGCTACGGCCGTAAATTATTGATCAATATAATCATAAACAATTATTCTTTGATTATTTAATGATTATTAGAATACATATTATCCCTAATAATATATATTTTTACATACTAATCATAGGATAGATACTATGTATGCTGCTGTATTATAACTGTACTCTGTAATTCCAAGGATATTTAACTAGCTGTTACTTAAAGTATGCGTCCATCCATTCACACAAAGTCCCTTAGTCATTTTATTGCAACTGCAAGCAACTTTAGTTTCCGTAGTAATTTTCTTCGGTTGATTAAATTCTGAACCTGAGTAACTAGGAGGTAGAAGTTGTCGAATAAATACTTTCGATCATAGTTCTATATTTCTTCTAACTAGCCGTAAGGCTTTCCTGCCGTCGAAACACTATTTTAAGAAGGAAGGCGAAACGTAGCTATGAGAAATAGACCTAGCATTTTTTTGATTTCAAAAAGCCTTTAATTGTGTTATTAAACGTACTGAAAACGCAAACTTAGCTTTAACAGTTTCCACAAAAATCGTCAAAGTGGTGCGTAAATATGGTGAGGGGTTCGCGAGGGGTTCCACAACTTACTGTGAGTCAGCAGCAGACGGGTGATTTGCATATATATTTCAGACTAGTAAACTAACGAACCCCTCGTGCGGGTTAAATGTAAATTCCTCATTTGTATTTGAACACGAGCCGACTTCACACACTTCCGACCCCGACGACCAAATTAAAAATATCACAGTATGTAAGCAAAGCCCGTCATAGAGTATATTGTCTATGGATTTAAAGCGCAATTTACACTTGACAAGTACTTAAGTTAGTAATGACTCAATAATGAGATCAAAGAAAAGGTAATATACACATGAGTTTTAATTATTTAACCACTAGTCTCAACGAACTCGTTTAGTCGTGTTAAAAATATTTAAAAGTATAACATACTCAAACATACCGGTTTTTTACAAATGGAAAGAAATAGTGACAGCAGTTTCCTTGTATAATATTGAATAATATTATACAAGGAAAGTAAGAGTTTTCAGAGATTTTTATTTTATTTGTTAAACAAAAATCTGCAGTTTATTTTATAAAAATAAATTTAAGGTAATAAAAACTACTTTAACCTAAGCTAAAAACAGATTTTCTTCATCTAGAGCCAACGATGTTAATTATTATTTAAGAGCTGTATTTTATTAGTATGTCATCACTAAAAAAAGCCTTAACGGGAAAATATATTTAAGCAATCTCGCGTATCATCCTAAAATTTCATCGGTTCTTTTTGGCAACAGTACCTTTACTAGATTCGCTACTTGTTGACGTGTAAATAGACCTTAATGGACGTACCCATCATCGATCAACCGCAGTGATATAAAACACACGTTTCTCGTGACTAATACGCGTACAAAATGAACTGCTCGCATACAAAATTGCACGGAATAACGATTCGCGAAATGAGACGACAATAATAATATACGACGACGGCGTTTCGACTATCACAAGCGACATGTGATTTCATTGTAAACACGCAGGTCCGTAATAAACCTCCATTCAGAGGCCCGCTTACAAGTAAATTATGTGAAAAAGAAAGAATATAAAGTACAAAACGAAGCTACAACGAACGCACGTTTGCGTCCGTGATTAAAAAGGACGCGGGCGAAACAAACGGGTAATGAGAGCCTAATTGCGTATAAACGACCTATTCAGGCATTCTGATGTATAGCAAAAAACTATTAATACACTTAATAGCAATGATCATCAGCCGAGTGAATGGAGTGCAAAAAAAAAACGACGATATCATCAGCACTAGGTAGGTAAATCTGCGCCGGCGACAGCTTTATTTATCGAGATTCTGTAACAATTTCATTTAGTAGTACTTACTTTAAGGGTTTCGATGTTTTAATGCGGTACGGTTTTTTACTAAAAAGTAAAGCAGCATCTTATAGTCTACCTATTATACAAAAGCGAATTTTTACCTATCACGATATTTCGAAAACCGAGGGACGTACAATGATGAATATAAGTTTCTAAGAAATATGCTTAACAAATTACCTATAAATGAAGCATGCAGTAAGAAATTTGAGTAGCTTCACTGCTTATAACATAATATAGCTATGTAATTGGAACAGAGCTTTAGGCTGTATGAATACATTAACAAGCGCTTTAAGACGTCCTCCGATGTAACACTCAGGTATTAGTGGTATCAAAATTTGTGTGATACTTATATTTAAATACTAGCTTTAACCTGCGACTTCGCCCGCATACGTATTTTCAGTAATTTTGTTGAACCTTTATTTTTATTTATTTAAAGTCAATTTTACTATAAAAAAAAACTTACTCGCTGCAACGCAAACCACAGTCGCCTTTTCGGTGCACTGCAGATTTTGAGTCGGCAATTTTTATACAAAACTGAAACTTATCCTAATATATATAATAAATAATAGCGGAACCAGCAGACGATGTCCTGCCCGAATGTTGTGTTTATTACTCTTTATCATGTTCTATTATCCTAATGCCTACATAATAATATTCCCGTTTATGTTCCCGTTCCCGTTTCAGTTTCCGTTTCCGTTTCTGTTTCCGTTCCCGTTCCCTTTCCACATATTTTCAAAATAAGCCGTAACAAAGAGACAGACAGACAATTTTCTTTACATTATGCGAACCTTGTCCCGATAATAATGAATATAATAAAAAAAAATATCCAATTTGGTGCCGTCGTTCGGACGTTTTGGATATATGTATAGATAAGTAACTTCGACTGAAGCATCTGGTTTAAACGTTGTTCATTTCTATATATTCTCTTTGATGATATTTGCAGCACGTGTTCTGTCAATCTTATGTCAAACGCGATAAGGTTAAATTAAAAAAGCTTAAATTATCAAAAGCGTGATTAGCAGGTCTTGAAGAGGTCGTGGCCTAATCAGTGGTCGGCACTTGAGTCGATCGCTAAGTTAAGTTGCTCTGGCTGCGACCGGGTGGTAAATGGGTGACCCATTCTAGCACTGGTTTATATTTGATATCCGACCTCCTCCGTGTTTCGGAAGACACGTAAAACAGTGTGATACTACGTAAACATTATTCAATATTGATTATTAATTAAAACTCTCCAAATTAGTGTATGCACGCGTCGTACTCAAACTGATCACAATGTACTTAGATATGATGTTATCAAGCCAACCAAGTCGTAACACAACTAACTCCTCCGTTTACCTGCGTGTCTCTGTATTTATACTCTTATGGACAACTACCCTCATTTATGCATACACTATAACCATCACGTAATATTTTACCAGGTTATTTTAAGGTTTATCCTTTTCTTAGGATTTCTTTTAATTTAACAAAGTCACCGCAATTTTTTTTTTGATGGATCTACAAATTTCAAGTTTTCGGATTTCAACTTTGTAGCTCTATGCGTGTCCGAGAAGAAGGTGTTGATAGACAGATGGAGGCACAACGAAGTGATACTATAAGGGTTTATTTTTTCCTTCGGATATACGGAACCCTAAACAACATTTTAATTATATTCCGGTTCGGACTTCAAACCTTACAGATTTCACTCCACGTTCTGATACCATTGAGCTATTGAAACTTTATAAAGACGTCTATCTAAATGCAGCTTACTTCGATCAAGACTACCAGAGAGCCTAGCACGAATATTCTCGATAGTTTTACTTACTTTATACGATCGAAATGAACGTCAATTAACAATTAAAGCTACCATTTTACACAACTTAGTTGCTAGCACGAATGAAATCAGGAAACGAGCATGTATCGGATTTTCGACGTTTCGGCCATATAAGTTGTGTAAAATGAAAGAACGAACCTTCATCTGACGTTTCGTTTCGAACGTAAAAGTAAGTAATACTATCGAGAGTGTTCGTACTAGGCGTTCAGTTTGACTTAACAATTAACGTCGAGTATCCCCTTTTTTAGTGGCGAATCGTCGATGACACCGGTCGCGTGACTAGCCGTTGATGGATAGCGTGTCGCGATAAGATCTCGGCTGCCGAATTCATCCGAGTTACGACCGGGTGATGTATGGGTGACCAATTCTAGTGGTTTTTCAAGTATCCCACCGTCACCGTTTCGGAAAGCATGTAAAACGTCCGTACCTAAGCGCGTAAAAAGTCCCGAGATTAATTTGGCAGTGATATTAGACGTGAGATTGTGGGTATTCGGGGGATAACGTAAGATGTCAGTCGTTCATTTTAACTCGCCCTGGCCACATCCTCTGCCATTTTAGCGGACTCTGATAATTGATCGGGAAACCACTAGGAAGAAGAAGATTCAGTTATCGCCAAATATGCCTTATAAATTATTCAAGAAAAGAAATAAATTAGAATTAGAATTTTGAATTTGAATAAAGTTGCCCAAAAAAAGTATTTAATAGGTTTGGTCACCTTTCAAGACATAGCATGTGTGTGTCTTACCGCATCGTAATCTCTTTTAATAGAAAAAAATTGTCCAATATTAAAAACAAAGTATAAACTCTTGTTTAGTTCTTTTAATATCATAGAAATAGTTTTTTTTTAAGAAAACTTCTATAAGAGCGTTGAGCATTTTTGAGATGGGAAAATCCCATTGAACTCGCGACACTATTACCGTATCCGACACCCCCTGAATGTCATTGGTCGTTTTTTTAAAGGCAAACTGTGCCTCAAACGAGCTTCTAATTTTTTTGAAAACCAAAAGATGAAAAAAATGTTCCACATTCGGGACAAAGTACGCGGTCTTGACAAATTCTATATATATATTTTTTGTAATATTTAAACGTCCACGTATATTATGGACAAAATAAAATAAAAACATAGGAAAAAAGATTTTTTTTATTTTGTCCAACGTCCAAGAGAAAGTGCGCGTCTCGCCACGTGCTACAAGGAAGCGTTCGCCAGGGTGAACGACCTGTTATCACAGCTGATAGCGGTGTTATTCTTACAATCCAACGATAAGGCTGTTGCGACGTGGAAACTGCGGTCGTATTGTAGCTGCGCAAAGTTTTGTAGAACTTTGTAGTCTTCAAGGACAAAAATGTACAAAGACAGCTATGTCTGGCTCCGGCATTACAAATAGGTTAACGACCTGTACATTAAGTGCTTCTCTCATAATATAAAAAATGTGTATGATATGACATAAATAAATTGGGAATATGTTTTTGCAATATTGTATTTTGTTATATTCTCATGGCATATCGTTCAGTACCGCGCCAACTTCATTGGCAAATCCCTTAAATTCCTCCTGAAATTAAAATGGGAAAGAAATGTGTAATTTTTATTATAATAAATAGTTGCCGCATATAATTCTAAATTTGTCTAATTTTGACGTTTTATTTTAAATTTAAATATTTTCGGGCCGGCCATGCATCGGTTCACTGGACACCGAGCGGCTTTGTTTTGAGAAAAAATGCACTTTATATTTGTGAGTTTTAGGGTACCATAGGAACACTTATTATTTCGCTCTGTCCGTCCGTCCGCCTACAAGGTGACCCCTCCCTAGGATTTCCAAATCATTAGACGTAGGGACTTAAAATTTTCTATATTGCTAGTACATGCTAAAAATTTATACGGAAAATTAATTAGAATGAAATCGGGCAACAACTTTGAAGAAATATGTTTTTACAAATTTACAAAATTATATGAACAAATATGTTTTTCGCGTATCAGATTCGGAACCCTTCTTGACACGTTCTTGGGCACCTATTTAAATTAATTTATCTCGGAGACGGGCGCCATTATCGATTTTCTGCCTTGGTCCGAAAAAAATGTAGATCTGGGACTGTCACCATCTCTAGCCATATTGCCTTAGAGGCTACAGTTCAGCAAAATCTTTTTGGCGTCCAACCCTTATCCACCCCTTTAGTCCTACCTAAAGGATAAATTATTTTTAAATAAAAAGAAAATTTATATACATGTACATGGTTATACAACGATAATGTTTTTTTTTACGATCACGATCTGGTGAGAGTTTCTGTACGAATATTAATAGCGAGTAATAGTAAATTATTGCATGGCCTGTTTAATAAATTTAAATATGTATATAATCATGGGTTTTCATTGATAAATTAATATTTTTGAATAGATTTTTTATTTTCATTCATTATCGGATACATCAGTAATTACTGCGGTTGATTGATTGTAAGATCGAGATGATAGTCATTTGATAAGAGAAATAAAATATGTCACTCTCTCTCTTCCTATCTTCATTATCTTATATCTCCCTTTCAATTTCCGTTCGCTTCGCCCGTTCACACTTATCGTGACGCTCCCAACACACGTTCACCATTTTACTCCTCAAGTCAAGCGTGCGTAAAAATGTTTTACTTCAAAAATGTAGTAATGCTTGTTATAATGGGCATCAATACCTCGTCAGTGAGGAATCTGTATGGTATGCGGTTTGAAACCCGACCCGCTGGTCTATTGCACTCCCTTGTATTTAACATTTTGCCAAAATATAGTTCATATATAAAATGTTATTGTACGATCTCTTAAACATACTGAATGAAATAACCATAATATTAAATAATAATACTTATAAGTATACTTTGTCATTGCTTGCTTTTCTTTATATATAACTGTAATATATAGCAACTAACGTTTGTGTATTAAAATGGGCGAAGTCGCGAACAAAAGCTAGCTGCATGTGCGTATTTCACATTATCCGACCTCAATCTTTTGTCTTATAACTGGTTCTGATGATACGACTCGCACATTGGAGACACATCTGATAAAACGTGGCTTGAGCGCATAAACTAAAAATATTATTATTTAATAATAATAAACCATAATTCGGCGGTCGTCAACCCCTGGCTCGCGACCCCCCCCCCCCCTGTGGTCCGCAACCCCCCCTTTGTAGCCCGCGACTGTTTTGTAAATGGCAATCTAATTCTTATAAATAGATAATAATAACAAACGCGAAAACAACACCATCACTTGACGTGACAGATAGCATGGCCGCCACTTCACGTTGATCTCATGTGAGAAAGATGTATAACTCTATCAAGAGTGAATGTATAAGGAGAAGAACTGTTTCCCACGACTTCGTAAGTTTAAATTTGCGAAAGCCCTTACACGCCTTTAATCTGGCCCTTCCGAAAAATCTATTCTTAGTGGATGTCTACTACCTATGAAGTACCTTCCTGTCAAATTTACCTTTAAGATTATGTGATAGCTTCGTAAACCTTTCGCCTGTTATATTGGTTACGTATACAAATTGGTAGGTAAAAATTAACAAGGCCTTTCAAACCTATATTAGAAGTTTTATTTCATAAGTACACCTAACTGTCCTTTACGGACTCAGTCGTAAGGAGTTCCATCTGTAAGCTTTCTCACCGTAAGAAAATTAGTAAAAAAATAGTGCCACTATACTCACCCATAAATTTACAGAATACTAAGAGAAGAAGAAGAAGACATTCTGACCTGGTTTATCTTAGTTCGGATATAAGAAAACACTTGACAAAATTTGCTACTCAGGTTTCTTGCGCCTACACGCTTTACTGCGATGTCAAAAAGCCGAGTTATCGAAGTAAATTTTTCAATATCCGTGTTTAAAATCTCACGTAGTTGGAATCTATTTTCTTCTTATTTGACTAATTTTAGGCAGCACTAGCCAGTACTTACTAACTTTGTACGGTGTAATGAAATTAATTGCTTCAAAATTAGTTCAGACCATCACGCCCAGGTACTGATCCACTGCAGTTTATTTGGCTGTGTATGCCCCACACCCTAATAAACTCGTGACGTCACACTTTCACGTTCTATTGAGATCGAAAGTCTGATAATATTATATCTAATACCTTACTTACAAAAGCAATGTATCAAAATCATATATTTTATACAGATATCTTTTGTAGGAATGTACTATATCGAGCTATTGTGCAAATAAGGTATCGTCTTACTCACATACTTGCACTTGCGACTTTAGCAGGTAGCCTATCGCTAAGCGGTTATTGTCCCCACAGAAGTAGGTCGAATTGTTAAGACAGTTAATGATGTATTTTTTTTACATTATCAATACTTTTTAGGTATGTCTAATGTTCCCGTTTCCCCTCCCACTAAGGTTAAATGAAAAGACTGTGTTAGAAGTGGGTGCGACAATACCCCAGCGGCAAGTTTTGAACCGGGTACCTTGCGGATTTTAGTCCATTCTTTTAACCGATGAACGGTTGAGGCTCTCTATTTTATATCAACTTAATAACTTTACAAGGCGCAAGTTTGGTCTTATATAGGGTACTTTGGGCGAGGGCACCACAATGTCATTTGACTGCATTTAACGTAGAGCGCCGGAATGTTCGGCGTGCCCTTGGCTAGATATTTTTGTCATGCGGAGAGCTAAAACGTCATTCTGCATCCTTTACAGCATGTACATATTTGTAGTGAGTATTTCAAAGAATTGTTTACTGTCCATCATCATAGCTATTTCATCATCATAGATGTACGAAAGTATAGAACTGTGTGATTTACTAGAAATCAAATTTTATTTATTCACGTAGGTTTTTATAACACTTCAAATCAAATCTCTTGCTTAACACAACGTTGTGGGATCAATTGTTAGTTCCTAGTAAGCGCCTACAACAGTGGAGCATACTTATTTCTCTAAGGCAATCAATGCATCTCCTAGCTTTCCAGTTAGTTACTCAGATGAACGCACACCCGATTGTTCCATAAAAAATGTCCTCAAATATCTTAAATTTTATTATACCATTCGTTTACGTTATTAGATTTTATAATTCGAAACTTTAACGGATTTATTGGAGTTTTAACGAGGTGCGGTTTTATATTACTGGTCCACAGTAATCTCTAGATTAGTAACAGGAGATCTAAATGAAATCCGAACGCGTTTACAAGTTTTGTAGAAACATTCCTAAAAAGTTTTGGTTCTAAATTCACTACAAACGTTTTAAGACGTAGTACCGCAGTTTTATGATAGATGGCGTTAGAAGAAGTTCAGATGATTCAACATTTACATACATACATAAAAAAGTCATATATATGAATGTGGAACTATGCATAGCACTTTTTTTTTGTAAACTTATTTTAGAAATTAATTTGAACGATTAAGTATATAATAAATATAGTAATACTATATTTATTATTTTTTATAGAAGCTTTTTAGCCTCATCGTGGCAGCCCCGTTTTAAAACTACGACGGAAACCACCCGAGGGGTATTACTTATAAGTTAGGCCAGGCCTGTCTGTGTCTGTATATCTGTAAACTCGAAACGATGAGAGCGTGGAGAATTTAATAAGGAGTAACATATGGGCGAAAACTTGGAAAAGTGTCTAGCTGTATACAAAAAAAATACAGTAAAATGAATGTAGTAACAGTATATGAAAATTGACCACCAATTTTTCAGAACGGCGCAATATGGTATGGATGTGCCAATTAAAATTATTCATTTATTTCCAATATAAATTGACCAATGATAACCATTAAAATTGACCCTGATGCTAACGCGGTGCCCCCTTATTTACGTATTTCGGCGGAAATTTTAATATACAGAGATGTTACTTCTTATTAAAATCTCCTTGGATGAGAGCTCCTTTAAAAAATAGATTTGACAAAAAAGGTGTCAATGCTTTTTCCTACGAAACTTCTCTTTGGAAATAACGATATAGTGTTGTGAAAATCACAGGAAAGAGAATATAGTAGGATAATAAAAGTCTCTGACATATACTGTCTGTTTTAATAATTTATTACATATAGTCACAATTTCAGCTACATATATAATCACATATTATAAGTATCTCATTAAAAGTTATTGCTAATTACAATCACAATTTACTTTGGCTTAAGTGATTCCGTGCTTGTCAGTTGGCTGCCGCCTGTTCATCCAAATGGAATTATTTCACATTATACTGTATATTATCGTGAGGCGGGACGGTGAGTTCACAAGATACAACATGGCACTTTATCGTATCATGCACATGTTTCTATAGTATTAAGAAAAGCTTCTGATTAACATAGGTGTCTAGAATTCTTTCCTTAAAAAAAACATTCAATTGTTAGAACTGGACTAAATTGAAAAGCACCAGCTTTTAAATAAAAAACGAATCACCGAAATCTGTTCACCCAGTCGAAAGTTCTGAGGTGACAAACATAAAAGAATGACTGTCGAATTGAGAACCTCATTCTTTTTTTTGTACGTCGGTTAATAAACACACTATCTTCTATAATATACTAGCATGTGACTATTTTGCTGTATATATGTTGCGATCTGCGACATTTCAACACTTGACTAACCATTCAAAGAAACCGTTTTAACGTAAATTCAAATTACGAATGTTTCATTAAAACTGGCTGTTACAAGATTTTTTTACCCTATGGTTAAAAAACTTTATATTTTGAAATATGTTTTACATTTTATTTCAAAGAAGTACACAGTTATTGTATCCAGTAATTCTATTATCCATATTAATGACGTAATCTCAACAGAACACATATATTTGAAGCAGACCTTTATTCTTTTGAATTCGAATTCGTCATCCATAAATTTCGTTACACGAATTTTACGATTTTTAAGCCCCCCCCCCTTCCTTGCCACAGATTGACACGTTTCTATACTTCCTCCCCCTAAGTGTGACGTCACAAATTTGCCAATTTTATGCATGTATTTTAAAAAATTAAAACAAAACAGCACTTTTAAATTTTATTTGAACTTTTTAATTTTGACATGTGAACTATGTTTGATTTTATATCTAAAATAAGATATTAGTTAAAAAGGCAAAAAGATAATAAATTATCGTTAAAATAATGTCTACTAACCAGATATTACCTCCTTGCCAAATTTCGTCTTTGTACGTCCCGCGGTTTTCGAGATTTCATGATAGGCTATTTTATCGGCGCCACTACTCTGTTGAATAAGATACGATTAGGGTACGATATGGTACGATTTCCTATAGATAAAAGTAATAACACCGTTAAAAATATTTCTACAGTACTACATCCCGCGAGAACATTACCTTCTTTCAGGATGAAAAATACCCATGTCCTTGTTTGTACCTCTGATAATGTTTTCAATGCAAAATTGTATGATTATAGACAGATTAAAGTGTCTAACCGTATCATTGCGATAGAAATCAGGTGAGATTTCTGTACCAATCTATATGTTAGTATGAATAATATTATCGACATCAAAACTATAGCGAGTTAGACGGCACTACAACACTTTTGGCAATGGCCGCGAGATTATTTCAAGACAATGCAAGGTTACATCGACTTTTACGTGGTTTATTTAGAACTCTTGTAATGGTGGCTCCACACGCGTTGACCCAGTTAGCGCGGATTTTTCGTGGTAAATCTGGATTCAGCTCCTGGCCTAAGCATTTGAAACTTTATTGGATACATCTATTGTAGATTATTTTTAAATAATTTATGCATGTTTAGCGGACCTGGCAGACGTTGTCTTGCCCGATTTCCGATCAGACAAAAGTTCTAGAGGCCCTAGCACGAATATTTCGAACCGTTCGAAGTCGACTCTATTTAGGATAAAAATATTCGTGCTAGGCCTACAGCTGACCCTTCTTAGTATCAACGGGGTAGTATTAGCAATGATCAAAAGCGTGACACGATAAAGGCTTGCCTCTTGTGCGCCTAGCGCGAACATTTTCATTCTAAATAAAGTCGAGTCTTCGACTTCGAACGGTTCGAAATGTTCGTGCTAGGGCCTCAGTACTAACGTTATCTACTGGAAGTATTCCGAAAATGTAACCCACTCGGGAGTTTTTAAATTTCGAATTTTGTATCAAACTACATTATTTTGATCTGTCTCATAGCTTCATTTTATATTATGTAAATAAGATAATCAAACCTGAGCTGCCAGGACTAGGTGGTCTGTCACTACACTCCATGTCCTCGCCATGTATGTGGCTTTGGTAGCCTTCTCCCGTATTATCATCAGCTAATGCTTCATCTCTCTGTCGTGATCTTTCTTTTTTCCCAAGAGATTCTTTCAACGAACTTATTTTAACGATCTCAGAATTTCCATAACCTTGATGGAACAAAATGTGTTAAATTTTATTTTCGAATATTAAACAATAACCGGAATACATTAAAATTATGTTATTTTATTTGGAATTCATTTCAAATTTAAATTTTTGATTGTTTTAGCTCTTTTTTCTCTCTATAGAAGGAACATTTAGCATCATCTTATTTTGCCTAGCCTTTCCTCTCCCACTGCTGGGTATAAGCCTCTTTCCATCTGCAGATCATCCTTTTTGCATCTGTAAAAGACCTATGATGTTGATGGTGATGATAAATGTATAGAAACAAGAGTGTCGTGAGCCAAAGCCCAAGGGAGGGACATGTCAATATATTTGAAGTATGGAGGATGGGAAAAGTATGACTGTTATATACAGCTCAGACAATAGAAGCAAAGAAATGCTGAAAATGGTATAAGAGCATTTATTTGAGTTTCTACCAAGCAAGATTTGGTTTATAAGTGTTGCAAGTCATGTCCGTAGATTCACTAGTTCCTTTAGATTTGACTAATTTTTTTGAACTTCGGGGGTTGGGGGTTGGGTGCCCCTCCCTGTCTCCCCTTGGCGACCCCATTATGTAGAGAGACAATTGAGCTAAAAGGCCTATATATTCTGTGCATTCAATAATAGTGCATCTCTGTTAATTGTTGAGATTTTTTGCATATATATATATATGTATGTTCATGTATGTCAGAAAAAGAGTACCTTTTAATCTTACTTTAAATTTACTTTTTTAATTAATAGTAAATTTTATTTACTCTTTAAAGTAAAATAAACAAAAGTAAAAATCAATCTCAAGTGAATTAATAAATTCTGAAGTGTTACCTATATATTCGATAACACACTCTTTATCATTGACAATCCTTATTAAGGTGGCCTCATACTCGATCCCATCGCCTTCGTAAACAGCGCGGCATGGCATTCCCGCTTTCCACCGTGTCTTGCTCTCCTTTTTATGGGTCTTTTTAAAAGTAGAATTAGACTTGTCCTTGTTTTTGGAATCTAAAATTATTAGTCAACCATTTAAGTATATAAGAAAATGCCAGTTGATCGGAATTTAGCCACAAATCATATTTAAAACTATATACAATTATTTTTACAATGATATTTTTTTATTTGACAATAATATACATATGGTGGCCATGAGTACACTTTGACATCATTTTATCGTAGATGTATACATGTGTGTGTTAACTGTCTGGTATTGGTGTGTATGTGTTTTTACTTTAATAATTTAATGCATATTTTATAAAAAATATTAGAATATATACTACTACAAATTGTGTCAAATTTCATTCCTCTATCTGGGCAATTTTATATATATAAGATCTTATAGGTACATTTTGGTCTTTTGATTAAAGCGCCTACCCAAACTCTACACTAACAGTTGACTCATAGATAGTCTACATTAATTGAACAAAAGCTATGTTACATATATATATTACATACATTACTCATACCTATGTACATACATAGAACTATAAACACAAGTTTGTCTATACCTAAGGTAGGTAATTTAATACTTGTGTTATAGGTAACAGTCGACTAACATACAAATATATATCTTTTAAATACATAAATACACACCCAGCCTGGAAGTAGGAATCAAACCCATAACACAGGGTCACTGGCACTAGTGCCAATGGGCCAGTCTATTATTTCACTTGTTGTTTATGCTCTGCTATTAATCTGATTGGAAATGACCTTGCGGCAAACCAAGAATGACAAGGAAGAATAACTTGGATCGTTATAATAGACATTTATACACGTTTTAGACAGAGCCATATGGAAAGAGGGTAGGGAGACCTTTGCCCTGCAGTGGGAAAGAAGTAGCCTCTAAATAATAATATCTGGTACTTTTTTCAAGTTGCATAAGAAACTGAATCAATCTCTAGATTATGTATGAGTTGCTACTTGAATTAATGTTCATATGAATAGAAATGCAATATGAAATGATACATAGAGATGTATCCCACAGCACTAGTGATATTATGTTGAATTGAACAGTTAATGATGAGGCAGATTGTAATTACAATTATTAAAATAAACTGCCTTTTAAACTCACATGTAGATGTATTGTACAATATGTTACGTGTAGTGGATGAGTGCTACTGACAATCAAGGATCCTGTCCTTAATAAAAGACAAATCCGCCCAAGGCTAAGAGCCACCCTCAAAGAATATTGTGAGTGCAGCATGCAAGGTATCGTTAGCAACGGTAGAAGAAGAATATCTCTGACTCTTCATCAAACAAAGTGCATGAACCCCTACTCCCAATGCCCTCTCATCATGCAGATTCCATTGCGGCAACTCTTTGTACAGAGCTCATGAGGAAGGTACCTGGATGGGTCGAAACTAGTATGGCAATCCCGATATATCTACAGGTGAGTTTAAAAAGTCATTACTTATAATACCCATTTGAAATTACTCACAAGTCTACATTTAAAAAAAATCTGAATATATTTATTTTAAAAAAATTACCATCTTTTGAATTCTGTGTGTTCGTAGACATAGCAATTTGTTTTGCTATTTCTGCATTGGCTAGACTGAGAGCTTTATCATAGGCATCATTTAGTTTACGATCATCCCAGATATCTTGTTCTTCCTCTTCCGACTCTGACTGAAAAAATTAAGCAATAGCTAAGGCCTCGTTTAGGAGACGCGAGCTATTGGGTGTTGCATGTGGTGAGGCATTTCGCAGTGCGTAAACTCTATGGAAACATAATCATTTCTCCATTAAAGCATTCACACATCATGTTCAAATTCGATGCGAGCCGCGCCGCCGCACACAACGCCCCGCGCCTTCGTAAATGAAGACTACGATTTAAAACTTGAGTTTTTGTCAAATAATTAAATTATATTGCTGAGCCACTCCATAAAGTAATTAAATTATAATTTATCGATATTTTATACTTGTCTAAATTTTGCATAATACTTCACTCGTATGGATCATAGTCACAAATACTTCATATAAAAAGATATTATGGTTTATATGCATAAAAAAAAAACTAAGCAAATATGGATACTGGAGTATTATGAGGTAAGTATTATTATAAAACCCAGTTTTAAAGTCATTTAAACGCAATCTCAGCACCCTTAAGCATATATTCTACACAATTTGTTAAAAGTTACGTCTAAATATCCTATTTTATTTCGACGATTTACTTGTTTACCGACTACCGGGTTTGTCAGGTAAGATCCTACAAACAACAATATTTTACTAGAATATGTAAAGACGAGTTATTTTAAATTGGCTAAACTTAAAACCAGTGTCAGCTTACAAAATAAATGACTGTTTAGAAAATGTATTTTGAAGAAAATCTGTAAAATGAATGATAAATCTCAACAATGAGGAATTAAAAGAAATACTTACTAAATTATTCCCTCTACAATACAAGAGCTCACTTTTAGGCATTTTAAATTGTGCAGTGTTTTTCAAATCCTAATTTTTAGCACTAAAAATTTTAATCTTCTTTCGCACCTTTTTTTATTCGCCTCGAGTAGCAGTTTACTAAAATCAAATTACCAAAATCAACAAGTTAACAACCACAGAATTTACAGAAGTGTCACAGTTTCTCTATGGTTTTTACCTTTTTGGTATCTACTATCATTAAAGAATATTTTATAGATATTTATCGATATTGATTATTGATGTTCCACGCATGATATCGATAGTTGAAAGTATGAAATTAACTTAACTTTTATTATTTGCGCTGTAGCATGGTGCGGGTGACAGTTTTAGTAACGTTGGGTTTCATTCTTAAAAGTTGCTGTGATGTACAAGTTATGACTTAGTATTACAGCTGTACCACATTCGTAATATATTAAATCATTAATTACTGAAGTAATTTAAATGAAACCCAACCAGAATGTTCTAGTATGCAAATAAAATCTAATGGAAAGAAAAATTAAGCAGTGTTATGCGTGTAGCGTAACGCCATGGATGTATTTAATGATGGGATGTCCTGCTACGATCGATTGTCAATGTATGTTTTTATAATAAAAAATATATAATTGAACTACGGCCAATATACGTTATATTGGCCGTAGTTCAATTATTATTGTAAAAAGTCTATAATTATATGAATGACACAACAGAACATATATAAAAAAATTGATTTTATTCGTCTTAGCTCATATCTGAGTCAGAAACGTCGAAATTGTCACTAAATACATCGTCTGTATTTGTAACGGATATTATTAACGATGTGTCCATTATATTGTCAAAGTTTTCATAACACTATGAATGAGAACTAGATTTATGCTGCAAGTATCATTTCAGTATCATACCTTATTCATGCAGAATCAGTACGTCAGTAGTGTTGTACGGCAGGTATTATCGGATACGATATTTTATATTAGCGTAATGTAGTTTTATATGAATTTGTAATAATAATAAATGTATTTCTTATAAGAATTTTAATAAATAAGAGTAAAAAGACTTTATTTTGGCAGAAAAATATTCTTAAATTAAAAAAAAATATATATTTAACCGCCGTTATGCCGGAGATAGACATAGCTCAAAGTGTTTGTTCATTTTTGTCCTTGAAGACTACAAAGTATTACAAAACTCTGCGCAGTATAGAAAATATTAAAGTTCTTTGAAAACTGCATTGTTCAGCATTAAATTGACATGTTATTTCCTCAATATCTGCCTTCATACTATTACCATGCAAGCATTAGAATTACAAATGAACCCTGACTATGCGTAAACCGCGCCGTGACGGCGAGTATTGCAAGAGCGTATCTAAACCCATGATTCAAGGATAATATATTACAACTAGCTGTGTACTGCGTTTTCG
Source organism: Charaxes varanes (assembly GCA_024363005.1). Taxonomy (NCBI): domain Eukaryota; kingdom Metazoa; phylum Arthropoda; class Insecta; order Lepidoptera; family Nymphalidae; genus Charaxes; species Charaxes varanes. The sequence continues at coordinate 1,329,753 of JANCMC010006173.1, forward strand.
TTCGGGATTTCAATGATTTCGTCAAATTTCTATGGATACGCTTTAAATAATTCTTTTAAGTTTTATTCATAGGCAAATTTCGTTGGGGAGTGTTAGATACGGGAACACAAGTGAAATGCATCAATGCTATAATCGCATTGAATTATTAGCCGTCACAAGACCCGCGGAACTTACAGGTACCTGCCTATATATACACAAATATAACATTGAATTAATTCGTGTAAGCCATCATTATGGTCACGTGACGATTGTTTGTTTATAGTTTTAAGTTTTTACTTGTTCGGCAGTCCTGCTGACTGCTTTGTGTTGTTTTTAAAGAAGTTTTCCTGGTAAGTACGTAAACATTTTGACGTATTACTTATGTACTCTTTAGCAATTGACTTCAGTTAAGGTTTTTTAAGCTTGTGTTACGAAGTAGGCTTGAGGATAGCTGAAATTATACATTTTTTTATTTAACCTATTGTGTCCCACTACTGGACAAAGCCCTCCTCTTCCCACTTTCACGGTTTACTATCCTTTTTCTTGGTCCAATCTCATCCACAACTTTCCCGCAAAAGCATCCAATTCCTATATACAATGATTAAGAAATTATTTTATTAAGTTTTGTTCCTTAAAACTTCATCTACCTGCAAGTGAAATATACCTATATCAAAATCTGTTGCATATATATATATTTTTTTTATGTTACAAGGGGGCAGACGAGCAGGCAGCAGGCACCGAAGTGCCTACCGGCGCCCATGTACGGGAACGGGAAAAGAAAAGGCGAACGGAGACAATATTATAGCATAATAGATTGTAGTGAATGGTAACTAACCCAAAGTTCGGGCAGGACAGCGTCTGCCGGGTCCGCTAGTATATTATATTATTGATAATTAACATGGAAGATAAATAAGTAACTAACTTCTTAGGTATTATGGTATCGTCGTACGCGTGGGGACTGTGTGCAGACATCCTGGGCCGGCGGAAGACCCTCCTCATTGCAATGCCTCTAGGTACAGTCTTCCAATTAGCAGCCAGCATTGCTCCAAATTTCACCAGCTTGTGTGTACTCAAGTTCCTATCGGCTGGATTGTAAGTATATTTGGTAACTCTTTACGAGTGCTTGTAGCAATCTGTCATATTTTTTTATTTACTAGAAATCGCCGGTTGAAATTCGGCCACAAATCTTTAGAATTTCATATAATATGCTTATTTAAAGCTATGTACATTTTTTTTTCTTAGTACAACAACAGTATATTTGCCAGCTTAAACATATTAAATGTCATAAATAAAAAAAAAATATACAAATTTTGTTATGATTGTCATGTCTACACTTTGACACCATCCAAGAATAAAATGTATACATGTGTGTGTTAACCATTCGGCATCGGTGTGCGTGAGGTTTTCTTTTATTTTACCATCTAATATATTTATATTTCATAAATTTTTTTGCATTCGCGTACCATCATCTATATATATACTAGTATATAAAGCTGAAGTTTTTTCATCAATCTCAGGAACTACTGGTCCGATTTGAAAAATTCTTTCAGTATTAGATAGCCTTTTTGATAGATTGATTTTTTTTTTATAATTTTACGCGGACTGTGAAAAAAGTCTTAAAATGGTACTGACAGTCTTTGCTTCACGTATTAATAACGTAGTAAGTATAACATGAGGAAAGCAGGCAAATACACCTGAATATCTGCCACCGTCCATTGACCGTGGTTACCGTCGCCCATGGACATCTGCAGCAAAAGGGATGCTGATGCGTTGCCTGCCTCGAAGAATCCTGTACACATAGTTTTTAAAGGCGTCGATATTATAAGACGCAGGAAAAGCCTCAGAAGATTAAATCAATAATCACACTCAGTGAATACTTTTAATACAGCGTTTTTCCACTTCTTGGATTTTCCAATACAGATCTTGAAATGTCAGATTTTCTGATGAAAACAGATTCATCGGGTTACAATTACGATTTGAATGGCCTACGATTTGCATTCGAAATGAACCTAGAGCGTTTGTTTAATTTTATTGCACCTGCTACGGTCTATGAATAAATTTATCTCAACGTTTGATTGAATGCTACAACATTTATAAAGCGCGACTTTATTCAATTCAAAATTAACTTATTTCGGAAAATAATATTCCATGGATGCTAATCCAAACTTACGACATAGTGCTAAAAGCAAAAAATTTCACAAATTTTTTTGTGAACTGTTGTGGCTACCGTGCAGTCGGTACAGCAAGGATGCACATTTCCTTCTAATCACAGCTGAAAAGCCATCAACTTGTGACCTTATAAACATCCTTGACGCACTACTACACCACGGCAACCCCATCACCATCCTAAAAGCTTTATTGTATTGGACACGTAGGTCGTTGTATGTCCGCCGCAACCCACAGACTGCACGTATTAAAAGTCTGGCAGTAAAAAGTGTTAATTTAACTGGGATCGTGCAACGTGCAAATCTGCGAGTCAACATATTAGCTCGGAGAGCCAACGCCGACATACGTTTCTACTCTAAATATTATTAAAAAAATACCGCCTAAAAACTCTAGACATAAAACTCCAATTACGCAAAGAGAGACCTAAGCCCTCTTACACTATTACGTAGCGCATTGTTATGATACCCATATACAATTGATCTTAGTGCTGTTTCACTGTCACTTACTGTTCAAAACGAGTGAAAGGTGGGAACGAAGATCGATATGTTCAACCACCTCAAAGGAAGATCTTCAGTCCGGGGCTAGATGGAGTTGCCGGGCCTTGCCGACAGTTCTTCGTCAGAAAGTCTATATATAGTGATCGTAAGTAGAAACTTCGCTAGCGTGAGTTAGTTTGTATGGAGATTTTCAAAGTTTGTACTGCAGTCGTCGTCATCAGTACAGCGCCATCTAGTTTGCTTATTATTTATATATGGAATATAGTGATCGTAAGTAGAAACTTCGCTAGCGTGAGTTGGATTTTGTATAGGGAGCGTCCGCGTTTGTACCGCGTCCGTCGACCTGTTCGCACAGCGCCATCCAGTTTGTGTTGGTGTATCGATATCATCGCCGTCTCGTTATGTACTGGCGGCGGTACGTATATATAATTACAGATACCTATTAATACAGCATAGACAAACGGTTTTTTCTTTCTAAAGGTATATAATCATATAGACGTGAGAAAGACATCTCTGCCTATATAGTTACTATTGGCGGAGTATATTTGGATAAGCAGTCAGTTAGGTAAATGTAAACACTGCTCTAGTTGAACGGTAATTCATATGGAAGTTCATTGACATTTGCAGTCGTATTTATAAACACTCGTCGCTTAGTATTATGACGATATTAGAAACTTGACTGATGCGAATACATTTATTTTCTAAACCTCTTAATATATTATCTGATTTTTTTTTATTCATGGTTAAGATCTACTACGATCAATACATATAAATAAAATTATAGAATCTGTTTGTATCGTCATAATATTTTTTTTTACTAATTGCATATACACAAACGCATGTTAAAAAATTTGTCTATCTGTTTGTGCCGAGTAATATCCGAAACGGCTGGACGGTTTCGGGAATCTTATGTAAAATACATAAAGATAATGATTTTTACGGGTTATTTGCTAACAGCAGACTAAGTAAAAGATGTAGGTCTATACCATGCGTGACAGTAGTATCCGCATCTTTCCCCTCCTCCCCATCTACCTTTATATCATTTTACTCCATCCCTTTCTCTTACTTCTGTCTTTCTAATTAGAGGTAGCGTCATGCTTGAAGCCTAATTGGGCTGGCGGTTCCGGGTACCAGCACCTCTTTTTTACATAAGATCGGCGTGAAGTGGCGAGAATGCTGTCACGTCAAGTGATGGTATTGTTATCGCGTTTCGTTTGGTTTGTGAGCCTTTCCGGTGGCCTAAACTCATCATTGAAAGCTGACAAGGCAACTGCATACTCCTGGTTGTGCAGATGTGCAGGCGTCAGAAGGCACTTAGCTGCCTGCTGCCTGTTCGTTTGCACCTTGTAACATAAAAAAACAGGTACTTTCTCCATTATGTCTATATTATGTCATGTTATTTATCCGTTATGTTATACACTACCTAAGGGTGATAGTTTTATTAAACTTTCGTCATAGACTTCCATAGAATTTACGGTTACAGGTGTCAATTTACTTCTGTATAAATGATTATCTTTCATAACATTAATGCAACATTTATCTTTGTAACATGCAAACTTATTTGTAATATTAAGGTATATAATATGCACAAAACTGGCTAAAATACATTCAAATAACTTGTTTCACTTTACTTGTTACAATGGCAGCCAAGGTTTTCGCTTTGTTGTGTGCTCAAGCACTTTTAGCCCAAGTGAGTGAACATAAACTTGTTTTTTTAGCATATTGATTCATCATTCTTAGTTATATTATATAGTTTAATGCAGAGGTCGGCAAACTTTTGGCAGACAAGGGCCAAATCGTTAAAAAACAGATGTAGATGGGCCACAGAAAGACATTGTAAGCGATATTAAAAATGGTAAATTTTGGTAAATTTATTCCTGAATTTCCTAAAAGAGTTAATAATAAATGTCCTGCAATTATATTAGCTGTTAATCGAATTGCCCACCTGGGTCACAACTCCTGGGCACTCCTATGATTCCTTCCTCTGCAACGCGATGGACCCGGCACCCGCACGGTAAATCCATGGAATGCTAAGACATTCGTCTCATAGGTTGAGTAGGGTATATAGGCTGACGATGATGATTATGGTGATGATGGTGGTTATGGTGATGATGATATTAATGATGACGATGACGATGATGATGGTGGTGGTGACGATGATGATGGTGATGAAGATGATGATGAAATTGAGGGCATATTTTAAGTATTTCTTATACCCTTAAAATCAAAGACTCGCATATCAAACGGGTTACTCTGTTTTTGTGAAAAATCGAAAGATTTCTTAGATTTTTAATGTTTAAAGTTCCCGTGTCAAGAGTGTGTTACGGTTTTCAATCCAAACTTTTTACTATTGAGCTATTGAGCTCTGTATGCTAGATTTTTACGAACGGAAAAAGTATTCATGACCGTTGTTAATAGAAAATTTTTCACCAGCATATTTAAAGAATGAGATTCCAGCGTACACTTGGTTCGTAAGTTAGTAAGTTTTCCACGTAATTTCCAACTTCCTTTTCCCTTCCCAGTAACCACTTAACCTTTCCAATATTTTTCATCAAACAATCGTCGCCCACTCACGTCAAGATTCCACAAATAGATTTTTTTTCTGACGTTTTCCAATATCTTCGCGGTGGGAATATAAAGCATTAAGGGAGAATTGCCGTAATTTTTTCACCCAATATTATTAATGACATAATCAATTTATGTCTCCTTATATGATATACAAGTTTTTATTCGCGACTTCGTTCGCGTAATATTAGGTGAAAAATTTTGGCGGGATGATATATAGCCTTCCTCGATAAATGGGCTATCTAACACTGAAAAAATTCTTCAAATCGGACCAGTAGTTCCTGAGATTAGCTCGTTCAAGCAAACAAACAAACTCTTCAGCTTTATATATTAGTATGCTCTTAAACCTACACCTGGGTTACAAGTCCCGGGCACTGCTATGGTTTATTCCTCTGCAACGCTATGGACCGGCACCAGCACGGTGAATCCATGGAATGTTAAGAAATTCTTCTTTCTATCACAGTTCTCAGGCTCCTCTGAAAAAGTTCCAATGAAATTATGCACACATATGTATATAACAATGTAATTAAAATATCTGTAAACAGTATATAATCGTGTTTATATATCATTACTCTGTAAGCGCAAAAACTTGTTTTTATTTTAATTAAATAAAACAGTATAAATTGTCATTACTGATAAACTGATATTACAAAGAATTAAAAACCGCGAAAATTTATCTATAGTGTGTTTACATCCTCTGTAATATAATAACAGAGTGCGCTGCACTTGCGGTACGGTGACTCTTATGAAAAAAAGTAATTTTATATTATGTATAGATAATAAATAATGTGACCTACAATTCTTACCTGAACGACTTTATAATAAGACTAACTGATTAGTTGATAAATTATGAAACACTGATTTTTGTGACTTTTGAAGTAACATTTATAGAACTAAAACAAAGGTCTATACAAAAATTTAGCTGGTTCCGTTGGATTCGGTGATATGTGAAGATGACTGGCCTAGTAAGGCATGTTATACAGTCGAAGACTATTAAAGATAAAACTGCTTGGATATGTACTTTATAGTTAACATGCAAAATGTATTTAACTCATTTTTTGTTAAAACTATTCTTAAAAGAGAGGCTAACGAGTTTCTTACTGATTCTTCTGGTGGGTTGTTTTTTCCGAATTAGTGGTAAGTTTTCAAATATTTGACTATTCAAATTCAAGCTTGCAGAAGTCTGAATAAAACATCTTCTGACTTGAAACTTTTTCTATATAGGTAGAAGACACAAAATTGCTGAAAGCGTCAGAAGACAACCAAACGGAGTTGGAAATAGAAGTTCTCGTAGCACCTGATGTTCTCGTGGACAGGATCGACGAAACGGAACGTTGACACTCGGCCGAATTTGAGTAGGCAGCCATGCTATGTGGAACAATAAATTGATATTATTAATTTTCAGTTACAAAATTCTACTTAAATGCTATGGACACAATATTTAAGGTTTCTTTTTTTTTTTCATTTCATTAAATTGAACACGTCATCCCCCTATAACACGGTACTCTTACAACGCATATTACGAGAAAAATCCTTTCCTAGATATATAATATAATCATTTTTTATATATTTTCCCATGCGTCACGTATCGGTTACCTGCAAGCGTTGCGTGTGCACGGTCCGCCGACCGTTGACGTAGACGTGCGCGTCGGTGTGCAACGGCGTGACGCTGAAGCTCACCCCCAGTCCAGCTGCCGGTTCTGCAGCAGGTACTGCAACGCTTTCTGTATCGCCTGACCCTCGTTCAACGTCTCCGTCTCCCACGCTACGGTTGTGGCCGGTGGTGGAGTGGTCGTCGGGGGCTTGGAGCTGAGAGTGCTTGGCGGCTCGGTCTCTGCAATATTGATAGTTACGCTAATACGTCAATCATTATTGACGTTTGTCTTTTATGTTCTTGCAATTATGTTTCAGTCGTCTTTATAAATATCTAAATTCCTATCATTAAACTTCTTAACGGCTGCAGCGATTCAGAGTAATATTTGTATGTACTTGAATGGAGCTTAATAGGGTTGCAATTATGTTTTAATATTCTTCTTGCGACTTTTTATTAACTTTCATGGCAGATTTATCACAAATTGTTTTTTATTAATTTATGAATACGTAAAAAACTACTACATTCGTACTAACTTTATATTTTTGCGTATACTCTAAATATTTCCAGGATACAAACACCGTGAACCTGAGAAAAGATCTCATACAGACCAGACACTTATACTATTTCCACATATCAACTACAATACGAATGTAGAAATTCAAGATTGGAGGCCACAAACTTAGGATATATTTTAAAATGAAACATAACGTACGGCGAGAATTTCCTTAGCACCGATTCGAAAGACTTTACGCAACGCTTTCGGCATAGAGGCAAGGTTGATGACGGCCGACACTAGTAGCAGCGCGGCCCACACCCACGGCACCACCACCAGCCACCACCACACGTTGTTCCACACCAACTGCGGTGAACCGTAAACCGTATATAAGTCAGACAAGCACTGTGCTGGGCGGCTCGACTAAAACTTAATTCGCAAAGGCAAATCTGAACATAATTTTTTTTAGCGAGCATTTTAATTTTCCCACTTGACAGCTGCGTAAAATTAGTCAGATTTTAACACCTCACAGGAACGTATAGCCGTATACGTTCTTCGTTACCTTTTCCTAAATAAATTACATATTAACAAATAATATATGTAGTGTACCCGGCCATTCGTCAAACGTTCTGCGACCAGCAATATCCACAGCACAGCCCACACCAGCACGATACACAGCACCAGCGGCATGTTGAAGTGGCCAAAGTTGTAATCCGCACGAAACAACACCACCTCTACGCTGGAATAGAGTGACGAGTGTCGTACATACGAGTATGGACCCTCCAATTAACCGCAAATAACCTTTTGTTAGACTGAGTGATAAAACGCAGCCTAGTTAAATGGGTTCAACTGGATAACTTATACCAGCCATCCAGTTTATGGTCTATGGGAGAGACTAACCTGTACAGGCATAGCTATGTAGGTAGACCGAAGCGTTTGTGAGACTACATTTTTGCCTGTGCAAGCCAGACCGGAGAAAAGAAAAATCGAATAACAATTTTAAATATATTACTACGGTACATCGGAACGTCCATGGGGACGTTCCGATGTATTGCAATGTGAGAATGCTAATGTTTTTATAAAATATGCATTGTTGATACATTAAATCATTACAATAAAACTTCACGCCCACCCCTGTGACCACAAAATTGATATATAACTGTTAATTTGGTACATGATTTGTAAATTTAAAAAATAAAGGAACGTCCGACCCTCTCATGTCTTCCCCGAACATTTTGCCAAAACTACTTATAACCACCGACGAAGAAGAACGGTGTTATAGGTTTGTCGAGTGTGTCTGTCTGTGGCATCATACTCTTCTAAATGGATAGTTTATTTTTAGACGAAAGCTGACGCTGTCTTCCCGATTCACGGCCAGATAAAACGTCCACTTCGAACGCCATACGTTGGAAATATTCCAAAGCTGTGAGCAACTCTGCACCTTTTAGTATTTTTGAAATTTTATTTTGAATTTTCGTACATTTCTTTATTCTTAAATCTTCTCAGAAACAATGAGAACAAAAAAAGTCTAAAAGGCTTGCCGTTTTTGAGGTATAGTGAGAAACATACCTAATTTAGGTTACATACGGACAGCAGCGCCACCTACCGGGTCCAATTTCTCTGTAAACCATCTAAGAGTCCCTTGAAATATGCTCCCAAAATTTAACCCAAATCGGTCTTGAGGATGTTTTTTAAGTCGATTTTTTATATAAAGATATCACCGCAATTACGTTTAATTTTGACTTCTCGTTGGGCCTATATCCCTGAGATGGGAAACTACAATTCACTTACCCCTTGAATAAAACTTAACTGACAGTCCAATAACGAAAGGAATGAATGTCAATGCTCCTAATTGTTATAAATTATAATATTATCCACTCATTAAAAATATATATATTCAAGTAAGGAAATTGCAAAATACTGTCGTGTCCATATAAAGTCCACATGTAAGTTGAACTACTCTTAATTGCTAATTGCATATTTATAATATTTGTAATTTTTATACTTATATATACACGAGAGACGAATTTCTTAGCATTCCATGGATTCACCGTGCGGATGCCGGGTCCATCGCGTTGCAGAGGAAGGAACCATGTAATCCATCATATTCTTAATTATACTCTACATCTTGATCTGAATTAATTTTTTATTTTAATTTTTAAATATTATGTAGAATGAGCATTAGCTCGTCTGATGTAAATATCCCTTTACATGTAATCGTATATCCTAGTACATTAATGGTTGCAAACAATTTATTGCGTTTATATATTTAGCTCATCCTTGTCATTTGTGTTTCCGCCATATTTCCTTATCGGTAGGCGACTGTAGGTAGCCTAGGTCGTGATAAGAGACCTTGAAATACCGTGTCTCCATAGATATCTGTTTAATCCTCATTATATTACTGTTTTTGTGTAGATGCTTTGATATCTACACTTGCAGTTATATTTGTCAGCAGCCGAATTGTCCTTGCCCGTCCGGGTACCATTACCTCTCTCTTATAAGATCGGCGTAGAGTGGCGGCAATGCTGTCACGTCATGTGATGATACTTTTGTCGCATTTTGTTCGGTATGTGAGAGTTCCCCAGTTGTTTAATCCTTCTTTAGAGGCCGGCTATGCTTCTGTCAGCCTCCTGGTGGTGCAGATATCCATTTGCGTTGGTAGTTAGGTTACATGTACCTCGTGCCTGTTTGCCCCTTGTAATATAAGAAAAGATATATGATTCAAAAGCGATTTTGAATCATATCTGTATATATATATAATTATGTCACGATGCCGCCAGTTATGGCAATTAAGTTTATTTATGTTACGATAAAATTTATTAGAATGTTTGTTTGGAAAGTTTAATTATCGGCGTGATACTTTTATCACATTTAATCATTTTCTTGACCTTTTGCATGATATTAATGCATTTGAAATACGTAAGTAGGAGACAAAGTCGAAGATTTAATTTGTTTTTTAAGGTTCCGTACTACTACAAGGAACTCTTATAATTTCGCTCTGTCCGTCCGTACGTCTGTCTGCCCGTAAGGTGCCTCTAGCATTTCCGAACTATTACAATATTTAAACGAGGTTTATGACGGCTTAATCCAATTAGGAATTAGGCGCTCTAAACGTAGCTAAAGGCTTAATTTGTCCTTCGAACAAATAAAATTGAAGCGATTATTTCTAAATAACAGCGTAGAACTAGAAATCATATTATTTCGTAAATGCGTACTTTCAAAGCAAAAAAGGTAAAGGGATCCTATAAATCCAAAGGAAAAAAGGGAAGGGATGTGGTATAGTATCCCTGCGTTGTCTACTGTCTATCTGTCTGTCTGTCGAGATCCTTATCGTAGGAACGCGTATAGCTGTAAAGTGTAAATTAATATGAAATACTGAGGTCGCGCTCCCTTGAAGCTGAAAATTTAACCGTCTGAACGAACGCAATCAATAGGCCTTCTATATCACATTTCCCATACATTTGTAAAGGGAACAAAAACTTATAGGGTACCTACTTCCCATTAAACTCAGACTCTTGAAATTTGGCAAGAAACTTGTAACACATTGTATATGAAAAAGATACACAAGTAAACAAAAGCCGTAAATTTTTCGATTTCGATTAGTTATATCACAAGAAAAATTAAAGAAAATGTTATGGAAAGTATAAATCTTAAAAGAATCTGGTAAAGTATTATGTGATAGTACGGAATCCTCAGTGCGTGAGTCTGACTCGTACTTATCCATTATTTTCTTTATTAACTATATACAAGCTTTAGAGTTCTTCTTATTTTTTTTTCGATAGACAATACATAATAGACAAATTAGTTTAATAGTTTGCTGCTAAATGATGAAATTAATATGTTCTAATAAAATTTTCTACACTTGGCCATACATCGATTTCTGGGCTCAAATTAGTATGGAGGCCAGACCTAACTTAACGCCCTCATGACCTAAAAATGAAAATAATAATTACAACGGAAAAGAGGCATCATATAGGGTGAATAACGTCGCTCAATGAAATGGTCAACATAATAAAATTCGCCCACAAGCCTTTTTGCGTATCACAACGACATACATAATAAAATATACAATAACATACACCTCACAATGTTAGTAAAGATAAGTCATTTATTATTTTCAAAAGAAATTTAAGAAAATACGTTCAGGAGTGTTGTCTATAATAATTATATTTATACCTGTAGTCACTGTTAGTTTTTTAACTTAACATTTAAGAAAAATATTGTAAAATTCTATTAAGTGAACATTGTTCTTGAGAAAATAAAGTTTTACAACTTGCTTATGTTTGATATAGTGCGTTCTTACAGAGGATATGTCTATGATTTTGATACATTGTATTTGTATGTACGGTATTGGATATAATTTGATCAGGCTTCCGATTGAAATAGATCGTGAAAGTGTGACTTTACAACTCTATTTGGATGGTGGGCATGCCCATCCTGCCCACTACGTAGGATCCGCGCCTGGTTCAAGATTCGAAGTACGTTGTTTAAATATTCCAATTTCGCGTTCTTAGGTATGACTCGGCGTCCCTAGAGCAGCTGGGGCGGCATTACTGCGTGACGTCACCGCGCGGCGAGTACGCGGGCGACGCGTACGCGTACCAGCACTACCCCACGGCGTACGACCCCCCTCATCAAGCACCACCGTTCAAGGTATACTTCACAAACTCTACTTTGAACGAGAGGAACGAGCATATTTGTATGTATAACATAACATTAAAGATAGACATATATCATTATGCGCAAAAGAGCAGGCGGTTCATCCAATTGATTACCGACTCCGATGGACATCTGTATGACCAGGAGGCTAGCAGATGCTATATAGATGGATAGCGTTGCTGGCGTTTGATGACGAGTTTAAGCCGCCGGGAAGACTCACAAACCGAATAAAACGCGATAACAATACCATCACTCGACGTGACAGCTTTGCCGCCACTTCACGCCGATCTTATGCGAGAAAGAGGCTCAATTCGGCTAGGTCACTTAGGTGAACCGTCTGCTTGTTTGCCCCTTGTGATAAAAAAAAAACGCATGTACAAGGCAATATCTAGTTGTCCACATTCTTCCATAGTAAGTACGCCCAGGCCTTTTTTGTCTCTTCTTATTTGGGTGCACGCTAATTCTTGAAAATTATAATTCCATATACTTTTTTTTTAATTCCGAAGACTGCTATATATACTTATTAGATAGAATTGGAAATAAATTATATGAGATATACTATTACTCAAATTTAATCTATCTAACATTGGTAATATTAGTAACAAGTTTCGTTTTCGTCATATAAACACATACTTATATGGCGAAATCAATATGTCATAAATCATTCTCGATTGACCACGTTTCAAGTTAAATTAAAGAATAAAAATAGATTTTTGAATACTAATAATCAGGTGCATTTATTTATTTATTTATTATTAGAAAATTTATTTATTTTTTCTATAAAAAAATTACATTTTTCAAATATGAGATTAAAGACCATTCACCAGACAGTTATTAAAATGACTTTTGATCCCATTTTAAAAGTATGAGATCATATTAAAAAAAAACCTGTATTTTTTTAAGTAAAAACTAAAAATGTTTTACAAAAGAATGTTCTCATGTGTTATGTCATTGCACCCCAGTGTATGAGATTTTAAAACCCCCATCAACTTAAATTGAATTTGAAATCCCATCCTCATTACCTCTATGTCCTAAAGTCCACAATCGGGCGCTTTTTTGAGAAACTTCTTGCCTCGCACAATTTCTCTGTGGAAACAGTTAATAACTTCGGGGTTTCCGAATCAATACGACTAGAGGACCTTCAAGAAAAGAGCATAATCGTTTCTTAAATGCAGCAACGCATTTGCGAGCCCTTTGATGTCATTTTCATTTTATTAAAATTTTTTATAATAAATTATAATTTTTAAACAATATAAATTTTAAAAATTTTAATTTTTTATTTGTCTCTATACCAATTATTATTTTTACATAAAATCAACTAAAAAAGAATTTAAGAGAAGCAATGTAGATCAATCCCCCCCCTAAAGACTTATATGATAAGTCGCGAGTTTGTGGGGATTTGAGGGGATGACGTCAAACGGTAGTCGGGTATCTTAACTCGCCCCACAGCCACATCCTCAGCAATCTAAGCGGACTCTAGTACTAGACCGGGGTAACGCTAGGTAGAGATAGAAGTTACGTAAGTGCATAGACAAGCGAATTGCTAAGAATTTCTTGCCTCGCATACCATCTCCGCGGGACCAGTAGCCGGCTAATCAGTTTCCGAACCGTTATGACTTTAAAACCTCAAAGAGAAGAGCGTACATACAATTCAAAGGGCGGCATCGTATCTGTGAGGTTTCTTGTAGAGGAATGGCGCGTCGATAATCATTTATAATGTGGCAAAACGCCTGTCCACTTACCCCTTTCATAGAATAAATATGATAAGATTCAAGTCCTATGTAAGACAGCTGAGTAATAAACGATTACTAAAAATCTATCGCCGCTCATTTATCAACCCAGCGAGCGACCCGTGCAGCTTTTCTCGAGCCGTAATTTCTTAATGGCCTTTCCCATTTCTATACTCTTTAATAAGACAGCATCTTCACGCTTTCCCAGCGATATGCATAGCTTACAAATAGTGATTGAGCTGTAGTGATAGCTAAATTATTTTCTTGCGGAATGGCTTTGCAGGAGAAATTTCTCGTTAATTATTTATTACTAGCTTGTCCCCGCCACTTCGTCCGCGTAAAATTAGTTAAAATAAAACGGTTCAATTTTAACGTGGTGTGACATATAGCCTATAGTCGCCTCGATAAATGGGCTATATAAAAGTGATGGAAATTTTTCAAATCGAACCAAGTACTTTATGAGATTAGCGCGTTCAAGCAAACAAACAAACTCTTCAGCTTTATATATTAATATTTCTCAATCAAAACTTAGTAGGAGGGAAACGGGAATATGAAAGATATCTAAAAAGTGTTGATTATATTATTCAAATATATATTTTTATATAAATATATCGCTTAAACCATAAAACCGCCCGTTACACACCTTGTACTTACCAATATGTTCTTATCATTGTTTTTTTTTGTGTTTATCTGTATGTGCAATTAAGTTTTTAATATATATATAATATACTTATTTATTACAACAAAAAAATACGTATGTAAATTCTTACTTTGTAGAGTCGATCGCTTTTAAGGCATTCTTTTGACATAATGAAGGTAACTGACAGTGAGTGATGGTAGATCGCTCCCGGGAGACACAAGACATTTTCTACGCGTGTGCTTTTATTATTCATGTAATGCGGGTTTTATTACTTGAATGTAAAGAAACGATGTTTCTGCATAGCAAGGTCATACAAATCCACTATAATAAGTAAATCGGAGTTGGAATCTTCGAAGTATTTTTTTAAAGTCGTTATCGATATCGTCGGCTTTCAAAATGAAACTCAAACTTATGAAGATATTTATAGAAGTAACCACTGGTTAGGAAAACTCGGGCCACGGGAAGGACCAGCAAGAAACTCGTAAGCACTCTTTTAAAATAATTATTACTAATGAGGGTCAGCTTATGACGTCACAAAAGGTGTGCACAGTTTGCCGGCTCAAACGAGAATGCCCAGGGGATTTTTTTGTGTTCGTGTGTGCTGTTGGTTTGTGACTTTTATAGTGTCAATGGGCGTGGGGTTTGTGGTTAGCCGAGCCATTCGCGGAGCCCCGGACGGGGCTTCCGATCGAGAGTCAGTTTTCCACGGGTGCTTTCAGTGAGGCTGAGACCATGGATACATATGTGGGGAGGAATTATATATTAACCAAATAATGTAGTCTGCGGTCCATAAAAGTTATGATAAAATCAATAGAAAGATGTGTCCATTCAAAGGTTGGGCACAATTGCAGAACGGTACGTTCATACGACGCTGATTGTATCCAGAGAATATTGTGCTTGTAAATATATGTCCACGAAGAATAAGAAAAGTTCAGTGTTATTTAATTCCTTAACCGTGTTAGAGAATAGATCCCTAACAGTAGCATTAATGTTCCATTTGACGTTCGGTTTCGAACGTTAAAGTAAGTTAAACTATCGGGAATGTTCTTGCTATGCCCTCTGATATACAAAAATTTTGTACTTAAGTCTTAAATAAGGTGAAAATTTTTATCGTGATGATACTGGTATATGGCCTATAGCCTTCCTCGATAAATGGGCTATCTAAATCTGAAATAATTTTTGCAAATCGAACCAATAGTTCCTGAGGTTATCGCGTTCAAGCAAACAACCAAAAAAATTCTTCAGCTTTATATATTAGTATAGAAGTATAGAATCTACATATAAAACTTTCTCTTAAATCGCAGCTGTTTAGAGATGAAAACCAAATTAAAATCGCGTTACGTGTACGAATGGGGCGCGAGTTTGTTTCACTACTACGTAAAGAAGACAGTCAAACAAAAAACTATGGTCTGAACAATATTACAAAAGGGTACCTGTCTCCAGTGTGCGGACGCTTTTTAAAAAAGTGGCCAAGAGCGTGTCGAGACACGCTTATACAGAAGGATTCCGTATCTGATACGCTATAAACGTATTTGTTAAATAACTTCAAAAGTAGTTGTTTGATTTCGTTGAAAATAGTTTTGCTAGTGAGCTTTCATCATTTTCGATCATACACGGAATTGTTTTTTTTTTTTAATGTTCATTTATTCTTCACGGGCTAAAGCCAATTCAGTGCCATTGTTCTTTCATTATCTTCTTAATTATCCTTTTTTACGGTATACCGTAGTACTATAAGAAACCGTTATAATTTGACTCTCTCCGTCCGTCCGTCTGTCTGCGCGTAAGGTGGTCCAATTCCCAGCTTTACAGTAGAGCGTTACAAACAACTAAATTGTAATATAACAGTCACTTTTTAATATATTATTGTAACAATAATATAATCGTCATTATTGTATATATAATTGTATACACAAATGTATTATATAACGACGATTTTATTTCAATTTACATGCTTGTAACACTCTACTGTGAAGTTGGGAATTTTGGGTTCCAGGAATTTACGTGGGAGGCATTGATATGTATAGTTAACCCGACTGAGTAAGTATATCCTCGTTTTCAATAGAATTCCATAGCCAAATAATACTATTTTCGCAGTAATGTTGTAGGATCATACCAGATTTGGCCAGGCAAGGGAGGGAACACTGGCAGTGAACGTGAATGTTAGTGACCCCTAGAAAGAGCTATTAAACCTATACCTGGGTCACAACACCTGGGTACCTAGCACCGGCACGGTTAAAATGTCGGAGAAAATCCATGGAATGCTAAGAAACTCGTCTCAAAGACGAGGGAGAGTTAGCAATGTGTGAAAACTACATAGCGTTTAAAAGCGTCAAGTGTCTTCTAGACAAGCATATTCTTCCATTTTTTTGACCCTTTTTTTACTAATCTATGTATTTTAATTCGACTTCGACGTCATTTAGGTAATATGTAAAAATAACCGCGCCATGGAAAAGTGTTTGGGAATCAATGCCTTAGCGAGCTTTTCACGAGTGGTCAACGTACGAATTTGCCAAACAACATATGCGCTAATGTAGTTGCGATTTCCGTCAAGTACTGTTCTATTTGGCACAAAATAACTATATGGCATGTTAAATCAAATAGTGCGTTTCAAATTCATTGCCACCTTCATGGAGTGCGTTTACTTGTCACCGTTTTTACTCCACAAACGAACGCTACCATACTCGAGCTTATTTTACCTCAGCTACTATAATTATTGCTGTACCTACAGGAATTAAAATTTTCAGATGACTAGCAAGGGAGACTTTTCAGTTTGGGAATACTTTTCAACTTATTCGCTGACAACTGCTTGTGGTAAATATTCTGATACTTTCAGGGCAGGTCATCTCCCGCCCGTGGGTGTACAATGCAACAGTTTTTGGGCGACCACCTGGTGCAAAATTTCGCTTTGACTATCTATCTAATACGAATCTCGAAAACGGCTGCAACGTTTTTCTTGAAATTTAGCATGTTACGGGGCTATTAATCGATCTTGCTAGGTTTTATTTATAGAATACGTCGTTCGTCACTTCAATCGCGAAAACCGCGGTACGTATAATTATGAAATTTGGCAAGGAGGTGGTTTATAGTGAGTAGAAATCCGCTAAAATGAATTTTTCAATAGGCCCACATTAAGGAGGGTTGAGGGTTATCGCGAATTTACGCGGAAAACAGCTAGTCAACTTATGAAGTCTCGATAACTCAATTGTGGCGGAAAGAATAGGAGGTTAGGGGGGGGCGGCTATTAATCGATCTTGTTAGGTTTTATTATTAGAATACGTTGTTCGTCACCTCAATCACGAAAACCGCGAAACGTATAATTATGAATTTTGGCAACTTTATCTAGGACTATTGTGGTATTCACTCCTAGTCCAAACTTTTAAGGTAAGAGGGGAAACGGGAATATAGGAAAACTTATAAAGACATTCTAGTATTCTAAAAAGATAATTGCAACATAACAATTACATCTATTTAATCAGAAGTAGCGCCACGCTTGCAGTCCTTTTGGTCTGCAACCGAATTGGCCCACGTGTCCAAGTACCAGTACCTCTTTCTCACATAAGATCGGCGTGAAGTGGCGGCAATGCTGTCACGTCAAGTGATGGTATTGTATTCGCGTTTCCTTCGGTTTGTGAGACTTCCCGTTGACCTAAATCCCTCTTTTAAGGCTGGCAACGCATCTGCGAGCCTTCTGGCGATGCAGGTCCATGGGCATTGATATCTATAAATAATCTGCCAGATATGGACTTAAATTGAGGTTAATTGATGGGTAATTTTATTATACCGGAGCCAGGTATAGCTGCATTTGAATGATCATTTCAATGATTATGTAGGGTGGCCGGGGACTTCCCGTCCCGTTACAGGGGTCAATTATGTGTTTGTATGTAGTTTATAACATTTTCTGAGCTGTTTAATGACCTTTTTGTCATAATACAGACAACTAACTATATTTAATTTCATTTTTTTTTAATTATTTTTTTTTGTTTTATTTTTAGGCTGGTTGTAATATACATATAAAAAAAATGTTATTTCTTTCTTTCTAAAGTCACTGAGTGATATTAGTCGTGATATCGAAGAGATTGTGGAGGTTTCGGGGATGACGTCAGGCTGTAGTCGGTCATGGAACTCGCCCCACAGTCACATCATCTGCAATTTAAGCGGACCCTGGTACTAGAGCGGGATAGCACTCGGTAGAAGATGAAGGCATGCGGATTTGAGCATGTCTTCGTATTTAACGGTTAATTTGTTTCTAATGTCGGTTTATGTCGTTGCCCTAAATTCCAAGTCTACGCGACATTTTATAACAAAGAGTAGATTAATTGATAGGAAAATGAGCCCTTTAACAATCAGTTTTCGATTTTTTTTATTTATAAAGGGGCAAAGGAGCTGATGGTTCGTTTGAGTGATTGTTCATGGCCATTCACTACCACAAGGCTCACATATGCGTTGCTGCACTGAGAAAAATGAGCTCTTTTCTAGAGGAATATTGTGGTGTTTAACGTGTAAGTAGAGTGATAAAATCTATTGCATTCAATTGTTTTTTGATTTTGAAACAAATTCCTGTGGCTCGTTGGTCTAGGGGCGTTCAAACTGGTCACTCAAAAATTGAATACTGTATGCGGTTCAAACGGGTTAACTAGATGCAATGTAAATAGGATGTGCACTAAGGCTTAGAGGGTGTTCAGGGATTTTGCTGTTATACTCTTCTACTCCGTATAGACGGTATACCTTATTATTATATTTTTAAACTAATTTAAAATTTGATTATTGTATGTTGCTTAATCAATGGCCGGCATTTGAGTCAATTGCTAAGTTAAGTAGCTCTTACCGCGACCTGGTGATATATGGGTGACCAATTATAGCACTGGTTTTCAAATATCCGACCTCCTTCGTGTTTCGGAAAGCATGTAAAACGGTGGTCACGATTAATGTCACTGAGTGATATTAGTGGTGAGGTTGTAGAGGTTGTGGGGATGACTCCAGTCGGTCGTCTTAACTCGCCCCACAAAACCACGTCCTCTGCAATTTAAGCGGACCCTGGTATGGGGTCTTTTTCTTCTTAACTGCGGGCACCATTGTGCGTGTAGGTGTGACTGGTCTGTTGCTCCATTCAGCCAACCTCCTGCCAGAAGTCAAGAACCCGATAGGGATTCTTGCAGGGACTTCGGTGTCCCGAGGATTTTAGCCCGTGTTACCGCTATAACATCGCAGTTTAGCATGACGTGGCCTGGTGTTTCTGCTTCCTCGATGCATCCTCTACATAGTGGGCCGCCAGTTGCACTTAGCTGAAGTAAGTATTTGTTTAGTAGGCAATGTCCAGTGATAATATCTACCATCTTACCTAGATTGGGTCTGCTCATACTCAAGAGATTGTATTAAGAGTATTAAGTAAGAGAGCTAAGTAAGAGAACTAAGAGACCAAATTAAGAAAACTAAGTAAGAGACTGGTACGGAGTAACGATAAGAAGAATACTGTTAAAAATAAAAAAAGCCAGTCAGCCTTTTTTACAAAGACTGCAAATAATTTTGGTTTTAAAATTTAAAATAAAATTGGAAGTAAAATAGACGCCGATAAGCGGGGGCAAACTGCTGGGTTTTATTTAAGGTTATTTTTTCTTATTTCTTCATTTATGGGGTGGAAAAACCTCTGGGGGAAGATCGTTCCACAACTTGCACGTACGTGGGAGGAAAGATCTTGAAGCACGTACATTAGAAGAATATGGCGCGAGAGTGGGATCGTTGTCATTCTCTAATCTCAGAGACCAGGACTCACTTCGGGTCGCTGCTCCAGCGGAGTAAGTATGTACCCCGCACATTTCAGTCCGTTGAGCTATTGTGACTCCACAGCTCTGCAGTCACGTAAAGCCATGTTAAGTGACACTGATTAATAATTAA
Organism: Charaxes varanes; assembly: GCA_024363005.1. Lineage (NCBI taxonomy): Eukaryota > Metazoa > Arthropoda > Insecta > Lepidoptera > Nymphalidae > Charaxes > Charaxes varanes. The sequence continues at coordinate 1,349,968 of JANCMC010006173.1, forward strand.
GGTTCCTAATTAGACATCAGGACATAGGCATATGGTGTTGGCATGTGCCACCGACTCCATATGTTGTTAATGTCGTTCTCTCGGACTGTAATTAATCTGACATGGCTACTCATTAAACAATACGTCAATTAAACGTCCGTGTCTTGTTTTTCTCATTATTTTTCCATTTCTTTGTTTGAGAGCCAAGGAGCCGAGGGTTCGTGGAGTATACACCTGAAACATCGATAGCTCAGCTGTAAAATTGCTGACTGAAATCCACGAAGGATCTGGGTTCGAATTCTATCCTATAATAGGCCATCATTGAAGCGACTCAAAACACAAACTTAAAAAAGTGAAGTTTTTTGTTTGTTGTTTTGTTGTGACAGTTCCCAGTGGCCAACTGCGAGCCTTCTGGTGGTTCAGATGTCCATAGGGGTCGATAAACAGCCTGGTCTTTGTCCCTTGTAACATAAAAAATACGGCCTTGCTCAGGTTCATCAAGTAATTACTAATATATTGTCAAAAGCATTTCTTTTTACAAAATTTGGTTAATGTAATGTGTAGAACATACTAAGAGTGTTGGGGATCGATGCCGTAACAGGGTTATATTGGCGGGGCAATAAAACACCGATCTTTTCTTATCTTCACGGACTGTATATACAATCACAATATAACATCTGGATCAGGTAGCGTCGTGTATTAACGTGCCGTCCCATAATTAGGCACAGGTCCCTAAGTCGTATCCGTTCGGAAATACAGACGCTGGTGATTGATTCCACAGAGGAATTTTATTGGCCCAATGTCTGATACCAATAAGAAGTTGGGCAAGACAAGATGTTTTTGACTTCGAAACCCAAGCATGACTAAAGGCCCGAACATTTCGAATCGTTCGAAGTTGAAGAGTCAACTGTATTTAGGATGAAAATGTTCGTGCTAGGCCCACAAGAGGCTTATTTATCGTGTCACTTTTTTAATCAATGTTGATTCAACCTGCGTTGACACTAAGGGGGATCCGCTGTGGGCCCAGCACGAATATTTTCAAAGTCGACTCTTCGACTCAAACGGTTTGAAAAGTTCTTGCTAGGGCCTCAGGAGATACACTTTACAAAGGTTATCGGTAAAATATTCCGAATAGTGAAGAAATGTTAATTAGAGGTACCGTCAACCTTGCAGTCCTTTTGGTCTGAATGAGCCTGCGCGTCTGGCTACCAGGACCTCTTTCTCACATAAAATTGATGTGAAGTAACAAAAACTCTGTCACATCAAGAGATGGTATTGTTGTCGCATTTCGTTCGGTTTGCGTGAGTTTCCGTTGGCCCAAACCCCTCCTGTCTGCGACCCTACTGGTGGTGTAGATGTCAATAGGCGTTGCTTAGTAGTGACTTAGATGACGTTTGCCTCTTTTAATATAAAAAAGTGGAGTAATAGCAGGGGAGGGATCGATGCTAAATTTGTAGACACTAAAGCGTTGTGAGCATATATTGGATTACATAGATTAATTGCAGAAACGAAAAAAGTTCATGTTTCAAAGGTCAGCAACGCATCTGCGAGCGCTCTGGTATTGCAGTTGTCCATGGGCGTCGGTAGTCACTTAGGTGAACTGCCTGCTCGTTTGCCCCTTGTTATATTTAAAAAGAAAAGTTAAGGTCACGGTGTACCTAACACCTGGTCATTTTATGGAGCGGGTCGTTTATTCATTAATCACCATTCCAAACATGACATTTCATATAAAACTTACAGATAAAATATTAAAATTGTGTAATATCAATCTTATTATCATTATTGCTTAGTTATGTGAACTTTTTATTTAAAATTTTAACATACTTTCTTGCTAGTCCTTCTTGGTGGTACAAACTTTCCGAAGCAATGGTAAATTTAATTGAAGCATTCTGTTCTATTTTAAATTAAGTGTCACTTAGCAAATTTATATTACATTTGAGTGTTATTTTCGACTTTATCGCTGTAAAAGTGTGCCATATTATTGTAACAGCTAGCAATGCTTAAAAAGTGCTTTAAAATTTCCTATGAATTGAGCAAAACCGTACTGTAATTAAATATAAAATTGTGTGCATTACAGCCGTACATTATTACTATATCTACCAATAAAGTGGCAGTTTTTGTACCTATTCTACATTATTATTATACTCACGCTTAACACTATGACCACAATCACACGAAAACCTAATATATATCGCTTAAATTAATATCACTTTTGTGTAACAATTCTATGGCTCCTATGAAACGTTAGACAAAGAAAAAACACTGTGCTCGAATCTAGTAACAAATAGTGCAAGATACAAAACAAAATGTAGGCGTACTTACGAAAGGACAAAAACTATATGACTAGCCTTAATCACAGAACAAATTTTCCTCTTAAGAATAACTACTTTGTAAATTTAGTATATTTTGTGAGATTCTAAATTAAGCTTCAACGAGGTTATCTATGAAAATTACACTACTAAAGATATTTGAAAAATAAGTTTATTAGGAATATTTCGCATATGCCTAATACCTTCTTTTTCCTATTAAACCTATCTACCAGCTTGGCTATGTTAGGACATAACAGATTTAAGTCCAAACTTTCGCCGTTGAGGCTTTGGGTGTAGATTTAGTCTCTTTTGAGCCCATTACCGTTCTGAGTTGCGGCCTATCAAAGTTAGCAGCGATAGGTGGCACCACTAAATTGCTCCGCTTCTTTGCTAGCTACATGAGGGATAGGAAGCAGTATGTAGAATACGCGGGTTACAAATCGGAGTCCTATTTCACAAAAACAGGAGTAAGCCAAGGAAGTAATCTTGGGCCGTTGGAATTTGTTATTTTAATAAATGATTTGCCTGACGTTGTCAAGTTTGCACGCTGTTTACTGTTCGCTGATGACCTTAAGTTGCTTCTCGCAGTCAAAGATGTAAATGACTGCAAGCATTTACAAGAGGACATCAACAGAGTAGTTAAGTGGAGTGAGAACAATAAGCTAACCTTTAACATCTCAAAATGCTCAATATTATCATTTAGTAGATCAAGAACACCACTTCACTACGAGTACAAAATGCTGGGTGAAACGTTGATGCGGACAGACTCAGTTAAAGATTTGGGGGTACGCATGAATATCGATGTGACCTTTCGAGATCATATTACCGATGTATGTAAGAAAGCTTACAGAACACTCGGTTTCGTACTTCGTCAAGCTGCAAATTTTACCAATATAAGGGCTATAGCAGTCTTGTATGATGCTCTAGTTCGTAGCCAATTAGAGTGCAATGCTATTGTATGGACTCCTTATGAGTCTAAATATATACTTATGATGGAGCGCATACAAAATAAATTCATAAGATTACTATATCAAAGGTTATACGGGGTGTATCCAATCTACCCATTGATGTATCCAACCTTGTTCATTTTGGGCATGGTTGGATATAATAATTTGCAAACGCGGAGAGAGTTGGCACTCGCATATTATGTAACAAGAGTCCTTCGTGGGTATTTATCCAATCCAGGTGTATTAGAGCTGTTAAGTCTGTGTGTACCGAACGGATATGTGCGGCGTCGCCGGTTACCACGTTTACTCGCAGTACCCCGCGCCAGAACTAATCTTCTGGCTCAAGCACCCAGACTAACGAACGATGGATTTTAATAAAAAAGAAAGATAGAAAGAAAGAAAAAGAAAGAAAGAGAAAGAGAGAGAGAGGAAGAAAGAGAGAAAAACATAGAAAGAGAGAGAACAATTATTCAGTACTGCCAAAAGATGAACAGAATTATTGGTTCAGTTCATCTTTTGGTGGTGGTAGTGTGTTTGTTCGTTGATACAAATAATCACGGTGATAGTGGTGATGAAGGCGAGGATGACGATGGTGATGATCAATTAAGATTGCTTTTTTCCAAAATGTAAATCAGTGAAGACGTTAAAAAAGGCAACGTAACATGTCATGTCAACCGCGTAGTCCCAAATGTAGTAAGTAGCTCAGCATTTTTATTGATTAGTATTTGTGATGGGATGGTCGTACAAATAGCGGTTCGCACGCGATACTTTTCCACGACCATTTTTAACTCCGCAAGCAACGGTTGCCGCGGACGAGTAGTGATGGGCAACGCTTAAATTTATCTATAGTTAGTTAGTTTGTTTTCCTTTTAGTTGATATATCTGTGGGGAGTGGCGCCGGATGCCGAAGTACAAGTTTCACTTAGTTCGGCAACGGATGCTGTCTCGATATATTGTCTGATACATAGATTATAATATGACTTGCATTGCACCTAATTTAAGAGATATTATTTTAGAGATAATCAAGTTTTATTTATTCATTTTATTTATTTATATCAGAAAATTAATAAAATTGAGTTGTTTTTGATGCCGAAATTAAAGTATTTATTAAACTCATATCACGTATATACATATTTGTAATGAGTTATATTTATAATATATAGTATATTTACTTAGTTATAATTGACAAGTAGATTAGTTATAATTTTCGGCATTATCCATTTCTAAATTTAATTTAATTTAACAGTACAGACATTCAATTTTGTTTTTATTATTGTATTGTAATGACTTTTATTTTTTTACTATAATCAGCCAGTGGACGGTGGACCGAGAAGGGCCTTCGCCCAGCATTGGAAAACAATAAGCTAATTTTAAAAAAATTGACTCTATTTCGGCATTGAATCACAATACAGGGGGATCTGAAATGTCTGTATTACGTCCAGGAAAATCGAATTAAGAATCTGAATGAAAACGAGAGAAGCTTTATTTGTGGAGAACAAAGCATAACTAATTATAAAAAAATAAATACTGTATAAGAGATAATGAGCCAAAAATAAGTAATTTTGAAAATTACAGCAAGGATAAAAATTAATTATTTTAAAGAACTAAATTTTACAATATTTTTTTAATATGTTTAAAAATCTATATATATTCATGAAAGGCATAAAGTTAACTTTGAAATCCACGTCCGTAACTTTATTCATAAAATCAAAATATTTGCATTTTATATCGACAGTCCATGAAAACTGTATTAGCATATTTGCATGAATTTTGCATAAAAATAAAAAGTGCTGTAATAGGAAATGGTATTAAGTTATTTATGTAAATATAGGGAGGGAAATGGCGATCCTCCTTTCGGTTGAAAAACCAAACTTGGTAAAAGTTCAGTCTAGTAATCTTCTCAGCATTAATGAAAAAGCCTTTATATTTTCTATTCACTATTATATTCCACTTCTGATTCTTCACAAATTTTAAATAGAATTTTGACTATTTTCGCCCCACTTTAAATACTTCAAAGATTTTTAAAGTCGTTACTTAAGGTATGAGGAGGTTATCATTTCGGCATGCTTTTAAATATAAATAAATATATACAGGACTATATGACGCACGGATGCCTGTTCCTAAGGTAGACAACTTAATGCCTGTGTTATAGGTAACAGCCGCCTGTTAAACACAAATATATTTTTTAATAAAGATATAATTACATACATATGGATAATACACCCAGACTCGAGGTGGGAATCGAACCCACGACCCCCGGAGCGGAAGGCAATCGGCGCCGTGGCTTAGTTGGTTAAAGCGCCTGTCTAGTAAACAGGAGATCGCGAGTTCGAATCTCGCCGGGGCCTAGTTCACCTCATATGTATTTTTTTGTATTATTTTTTACAAAATTCGATCGACTATCAAAAGATCGACGTTATCTACCTTTTCACTGCTTATATGTTTATCTAATAAATTAAAAAATTGAATGTCTATGTGTAATTTCAAAATATAGGTTCGCCTACGAATTCAATCATTAAAAAAAAATGTCTGTCCGTCTTTCTAATTACTTTTTTGATATAAACCTTTTATACTGATTGTTTTTTTTTAATAGAATAGTATACATGAGAAACTAAACTACTTTGTTTTAATCCGCGAATGAAAGCAAAGTAGTTTAGTTTCTCATGCATGTCATGGATTTCCGCAAAGTAACGCCTGATTCTATCAATTAGAATAGTATACATCAAGTCGTTCTTCTTCTACCTAGCCGGTCTGGTACCAGGGACCTCTTAAATTGTAGAGGATGTGTCTTTGGAGCAAGTAATCTTAACTCCGACCGACTGCCGTCTGACGTCATCCCTGGAATCCCCACTATCTCACAACGAATATCACTCAGTGACGTTAATCGGAACCACTGAATTACGTGCCTTCCGAAACACCGTAATCGGATATTTGTAATCCAGTGCTAGAATAGGTCATCCGTCCATCACCCGAACACGGTAAGAGCTGCTTAACCTAGCGATCGACTCAAATACGGGACACTGATTAAGAAACGATCTCCTCTTATGCAGATCAAGGCCAACATTTTTATTACTTTGATACAAAAAGTACGTCTATACTAATATATAAAGCTGAAGAGTTTGTTTGTTTGCTTGAACGCGGCAATCTCAGGAACTAATGGTCTGATTTGAAAAATTCTTTCACTATCGGATAGCGCATTTATCGAGGAAGGCTATAGGCTATATATCATCA